>WBNO01000111.1:124446-164038 GCA_013400575.1 Peucedramus taeniatus
GGGCGCCGGGACACTTCTGCCGGCGTGTGGGAGCAGCCCCGTGGCCCTCGGGGGCTCCCGCCAGCCCGTGCCGGGACCTGCGGAGCGCCGGCTCCCCCGGGCCGCCAGGCGGGCCCCGCAACCCCTCAGATCCAGACCGGCTGGGCCGCATTCAGGAAAGGCACAACAAAGGGAAAATAAGATGTTTTAGCTACGGGGCAAAAGGAGACCTCGGAGTTTGTTAAAGTTGCCCTTATCGCACCGCCAGTGCAGACACCTGAGGGGGGCTCTCTGAAGTTGGGGTTCGGGCCGTGCTACAGCACTCCCAAAACACCAACAAAACGAGAAAAGGAAGTTTCAAATCTGACCTCGCGCAACTGAAACCAGGAAAACTCAGTCTTCACAAAGATTCAGCTGTGCTTTCATTGTGCTTAAAGTCTTGACCCAAAAAAAAAAACACTTTTGCTTATGATGTTTCCATCAAGCCAGTGAATGGCAGTAAAGTCTGTTTGTGCTTTGTCCTGTCCAAACCTGCGGTACTCTACAGCATTCTGGTTAGAGCCATTTAACGAGAATAACACTGCCTTCAAAGACCAAATTCAGTCTAGAATCTTAGGTACGCAGTACATGAGAAAATAATGCAACAGAGATGCTAAAAGCTATATAAACATTAGATTTTCTATTAACTATTGCAATTACCTAAGAAACAATAGAAGAGGGGTTGAAAGAGCCTTGAGAAAAGCCTTTGCCTGCTATGTAGACCCTGCAGGAGACAGAAGCACGGAATGGAGCTGTACAAGCTGCTTCTGTGGGTCAGCAAAATCTGGAAAGCAACTGAAGTCATTACAGTGTGGAAATGCAGCAGGAAACAATTTCTCTAGTGATATAGTTGGCATGCAAACTCCATCCCAGGTGAAACATATTTTTATGGGGGAAAAATATCAAAACTTTAATCATGTAGCATATAAAGATTTGGAAAATGTGTCTAAACCTAATGAACTCTGATTGAATTGTGAAGTCTGTGCACAGCGTTATCATTTCTGCTGGTGAATACAGCAGCTTTTAAACACCAACAGTATCTGACCAGATCTTGTTCAAAGAGAACAATGAAAAGCCTGTATCTCAAGAAAGCTTGTTCAGTGTTGTTTAACTTTAGGGAGGGGAGCTGGAACAGAGTAGATTTCCCAGATGGAAACAAAGAAAACAGCTGTTAATTTAATTAATTAGTTAATGTTATATTACAAAGAGAGAGGAATGCTTAAAGGGTACATGAAAGAGGCAGGTTTCCTGGACAAGTGTGAACTGTTTTAACTGAGAGTTAGTGGAGTCAAAAGATCCAGACTGCACAAGTACTGTAAAGAAAAGCCTATTTTGCATCAGAATAGCTGTGAACGGGGACACTCCAAGAAAACTATGTGGGCCTAAATAAATTATCTTTACTAAAAGACCTTTTTCAGTATTGGTTCATTCTCACCTCCTGTTTTTAACTACAAGTCCCCAAATCATTAAGCATAGAATGAATTGTTTTCAATCAATGTCTGTGTTCTGGAGTTGGGGGGATGTCACTGCTGCTCAGGGTACCATAGCAGAAGATCTCACAGTGAGAAGCTTCTTAGCTGGAAATGCTTCATGATGCAGTGTCCCTTCACATCATGCAGAATCAGCTGCATGAGCTCAGAATCAAAAAAAGGCTGCAGCCTAATCCTTTAATCCACGGAAACCTAAATAATTTGTGGTTTCAATATGAGGACCCAAATTCTAAGGAGTGCCCTGCAAGGCTTCATCACAAAATCAAGAGAAAAATGTGTGACCTCTAGAGTTCCTCTAGTCTAACTTCCTTACTCAACCCTGAGGAACATCACTCACAACCAGATGCCAGTTTCATTTCAGACTGGTCAGCACTACTTTTAAGTAGAGTGGTTCAGACTGCCACCCACCTCGTCTACTTACCCAGTCCCTACTGAGCTACAAAGATGCCGTGGATGTCACATCAAAAGACCCTTGCTAAAATCAGTATGTGCTGCTCTTATCACTTCAGTCATAGAGCCAGCTCTCTCATGACCGAAGGCAATTGTGTTGGTGGAACTGTGCTGGTTTTCAGAACTGATTCATCCTTTGTCATCCCAGAAATGGCTTCTAGAAGCTTTTCCTTCATTGTCTCTTCTGAGAGAGATGCTTGGTAAGGATGACTGCTCTGTAGTTTCCTGCACCTTGCTTTGATGATGGATGCGACATTGGCTTTTTTCCAGTAACTGGAAGTCCCATCCGATTGCCAGAGCCTTTAGAAGCTGATAGGAAGCAGCACAATGAAGTTACTCGCCTTCCTCAGCACCTTTACAAGCAGCTTCTTTACAGCCCTAAGGATTTGCAAACATGTAATTTGCTAAATTTGCTGAAATCTCCTTCTTCAAACCTTGCCAAACTAGGCATAGAGCTGTGTGAACCCTAAGGGCTGACCTTGCTGCTAAAGAACAAGGGAAAAAGGGCTTTGAGCATCTCAGCCTTTTCACAGTTCTTCATCACTAGTGACCCTCCCCCTCCATCAGCAGAGCTGTGTGGGTTTGGGGTATACTTGCTATTTAGAATGTTTTCTCTACCTCTGGATGTAGCCAATCATACAGAAAGGCTGGAATTTGTTGTGAATTGAGAATGAATGGTAATGTCTGGGCGTGGGATCGCTGGATGAAGCACACAGCAGGAAAAGAGTTCTGGACTTGGACTATGCTATTGGCATCCAAATTACCCAACCCAGCAATCTGTGTTCGGTTTTACAAGACACTTTTTCTCTTGTGGAGAAAAAGAGCAATGAAGAAATCCTGATGACTTACACAGGTGAGACAGGATGGAGACCCTGATCACTATCAGCTGCTGAAGGCTACAAAGGGGCAAATCCAAACTCCCTGTGCTGTTGCCAGCCAAGAGGAGAACCTCAGAGCTGGTGTTGCTTCTCTCCTGTGTAATTGCATGGATGCTGGACCCAGCACGCTCTGGACAGAGGCGTCACCCCTGGGTGGCCGATGGCAGCCTGGTCACCTCTGCCTTGGTGCCCCGGGGCTGTGCGGGCTTGGCGGGAGCTCCGGAGCGTGGGACACCCCGAGAGTGGGAACAAAAGGTGAAGTGGCTTTGTTCCGAGGTCTGCTCTGGGTACAACCTCCTTCCCCAAAGAAGGTCTGGCACTGGCATATGCACATTGTTGATAGAATGTTGCAACAGCATTTCCCAAAATTGCCTACGTTTATCTTTGCAGGGAGCAAACTGATCTCCAAGCCTTACGAGTTCGGCCATTTGTGTTACTTTCTGTCACGAATCCTGATGAGTATTAATGGACTCCGACAGTCTTGGTCGAATTTTCTGAGTGTTCTTCGCTGTATGGATAACCTGAGAGGCTTTTATTTGAGTCCTGTTCTGCATCCTTCCATTGATCTTCAGAGCAAAAGCTTTTTTTTCCTTTTTTTAGTGTGTATTAACTGCTTTGAGTTGCCTTTCCTGTTACCAGTTTTATCGTTCACCTAGCCCTAATCACCACATTGATTTATCTGAACAGAAAAAGGGAGAGGAAATAATCTTCAGAGTTGTTTAATGCCAACAGTTCTTTCCAATATATATATTCAGCCAGCCCTACAATAACCCTGAAGCAGGTTTGAACAATAGAATAAAGGAAAAACAATATTTTTTTCTGCCCTTTGGTGCCATTTGCAGTCTCTCCAAGCTGTGAATGCTCTGGGTAGATGAGAAGACTGATGAGGAAAAATGAGCCAGACTAATAAAAACAGATGAGAAAGAAACCTGGTGGGGGAAACAAGCAAAGCATGAACTTAGAAAAAAATACTACAAGGTCACCTTATAGGAAAGAAGGCTCAGAAATTAATACAATGACTTCTTTTATTAAAAAACAATGCAAGTGCAAACTGGCAATAAGTTCAAATTCAGATAAGCAATGGCCACCAGATCATTGGTAAATTGTCCAAGAAACATTTGATTCTATTAGTACTGTGAAAAGAAACATTCTTTTTTGAACAGGCTTGAGATTAAAATTCAAATATTTTGTCTTGATTAGAGAAGTTATTCATATCTGCACCCAAATTATAAAACTTTCTAGTCTCAGATTTCATGTGCTGCTAAAATATCAAATGAAGGTGGAATTTTTTAAGATTTATATTTACCAGGACGAGAGGATCAATTTAGGAACCCCTTCCTAGTTGTTTCTGGATTCCTGAAGTTCATGTTTTGGGGAGGGAAAGTTGGACGAAACTATACAAAGTATTTTAAGTGGTCCTGTATTTCCAGCTGTTAATGGACTAAGAAACTACGGTCATAGATGTTATCTTAGTCCAATAAGAAAATTGAACACAGACAATGGAAGTCAGTGAAACATCTCCCTTATCTGATGGGAGTATTAGCCCTTAGGATCTTATCAGTGACCATGAGTCTAGATATCCCTCAAATGAGCAAATTACCTGGTAATAGGCTAAAATGCTGCAAAAATGACAAAATCTCTTTCAATAAAAAAGAAGGAGCAGTCATTAAGGGCAAAACAAGAGCTGCAGATCTGCAAAGAACTTTTTTATTAAATTTCCTAATTTGAGATTATTTTTCAATCAGCATTGTCACAGGCATTGCAGAAGATTTTTTTCTTTAACACTTATGGAGTAAAGACAAATATAAAAGAAGTCTTGGAACACACAATGTTGAGCACATGCTCCTTGCAGCTGATTCTTGTATTTGCATAAAAGTTTTGCTTATCCTTTTTTCAATTTGTTGAGTTCTTTAAGGAAACAGAGCTGCCATTCCAGTTAGAAGATGCTGGCTAGGCAGACTGTGGTTGGATTCTGTTTGTTTCAAAAATAAACAAAGACTCAATCTGTTTACACAAGATCTGGAGGCACATCCGGAGATACTGAGTCTGAAGGAAAACAATGGCAGAACGAGTGAATAAAATATTTCAGGCAGCACTTGGATTTCTGGAATCTGTGGTGGGAGCCAAACAGTTGCCAGGACACAATCTTAGCAGTGGTGCAGGAGCAGGGAGGGATCTTGCTATCTTGAATATTTTGGCTTGTCAGATTACAACAAAGTGATGGGTTGTTATACATTTTGACAGCTAAAGACCATTTGGAGCAACACAAAAACAGTTGTGGAAATGAATTACATTACAGATTTAGGTGATTAGAAATATGTTAAAAACTACCAAGGGACAATCCTGGAGATCATGATATGACAAAGTTCATAATCTGATCTACTCAGAACATACATCACTACAACTGGTTTTGCCAAAATTGATTGCCAGACTGTAAAAGTCCAGGCATCTTATTAAATTTTAACATGACTTTGTGGTAGTTTTACGTTCACAGTAAAATCATTATGGGTTCATTTGTAGTTTAAACTGTCTTTAAATGATCAGTGTAACCATTCCTGATGTTTAATGAACGGCAATATTAACACAACAAATCCATACATTAAAAATAAATTGCTGGCTTTTTCACTTTTTAAGCAATCTGAGAATTTACCAATTTCAACACAGAAGTGAGAGCTATAGACATGACTCGCCAAAAAAAGGCTATCTTAGAGGGAATGGAGAACAGAGCATTTTACCACCAAATGAATAAAAAAGAAAGATCCCAGTATGTACATAATATTTCTTTCACTTTCCCTGAATCTCAGCAGATCTCTAAATCTGCCATTACCTAAGCAGAGACAGTGAGTGCTTTGTGTCTTCTTATTCCCTCCCTTCCTGCTAGACAGGAAACAAGGAAAAGCACAATCAGGAGGTGATGAAAGTCACTACTGCACATGACTGCTTTTTATCTTATAACAAGCATATTGACCAACTGTGTGAAAAAAAAATAGAATAAAAATCACAATTAAAAAAAATATCATTTGGACAGAGTCATTTAGCACATTCTCATGAGTGCCTCCTGGGACATGTTTGGATATGATTTTGCTCAGAGAAAATAGTTCCTACTCACATGCAACAGGAACTGTCAGGAGTCTGCTTATTCAAGCTGGTAGAGGCATTCTGGGAATCAGTTTTAATTTTCTCTGTCTATAAAGTAACCATTGCATTAAAAATAATGTGAGTAGTAATTTTCAGATTTTTTTTTTTTTTGTCTAAATAAAGGCTTAGTTCATAATATATAGAGCTGTTCTTTACCTGAATGAGCATGGTCAGAAAACTGCTGTCAGATTATTTACAATGGAAATCATTTGTCCCTTTAAGACAATATTTGGGATAAGAACAAAGACTATTTATAACCACCTGAAGAAGAAACTGGTAAAAACTATTACTTTAAGTGTGGTGTTGATACTTTTAGAAGCTGTTGATTGAAAAGTGGAATGAGCAATCACTCAATCAGAAGTCAGAACTTCGATGAGTAGGAGATTATATTCTCATGATCTGTGACTAACAGAGTGTAATAAAAAGCCTAGTGAACATGTGTATCATGTAAATACAATTCTATTGTCAGATGGTTTGTGGTAAATTGAAATGGCTGCTCTGAGGTCACAGCAAGCAGACTGTTTCCTGGAATTTCTGCAGGCAAATTGCACATCCTGTAAACAGGAGCTCTCTATATCTGTGACATTGCACTGCCAGGTACTGTGAGTGACACAGACTCTAATAAATAAGATCATTCTGCAGAGGCAGAGAAAGCTGGTCTCAAATTACCCAGAAAGTTGAAGGACATATAAAAACCACTGCTGAGAAAATCAAACAATAGATATTTTTTCTTTGCCTCAATTTTTATATGTTTTGTGTTGGGTAATAGAGGGAAAGCATTGGAGACTGCATTCTCAGTTACAAGGTCGTTGGATACAGACCATTTTCCTACTGTCAGAACACAACCTTGGGCATTTGGTGTTATCACTTGGTACAAACAGCTGCATTTCTCACAAAAAATTTTAAAAAGAGAGTAAAATTTCATCCATTGCTTGCATTTCCAGAAAGAGTACGCACAGTTAATTTTTGTTTCTGCTTGCTTTGCAGGTTGGGGTACTTGCAAGATTGTGTGCAATGTGCTTCCTTGAGCATTGGAGTTGAACAAGCTTTCATGATCTTCCTTGGATCTGGACTTTTTTTTTTAATTCCTTTATCTGCCCATTATGAAATTGTGACAGTTTTGGTTAGGGTGGGACAAAAAGGTTCTGTTATTCAGTGAAGTTTTTCAGCCTTCTGGTATGACTTGTATATGTCATATGTATATGACAGGTCATATTTTTTATCTTCTACTTAATGAGTTCGAGCAGTTCTTTCTGAACTGTTCATACTAGTTAATAAGAAATGCAGGGAAGGGCTCAACTACAAGTCTAAATCAGAGACAGTCAACTCTTAACCCCTTTAGAATCAATAGAGTGTAATGGGAACTTCAGGTTGTTCATTTCTTACTAAAATAAGCATCTAAATCTGAAGGTTTTCAAACATGGAGAGGAGAGGCAAATCAACTTTCAGGAAAAACAATGTGAGTATATCCTGTCTCTTATCCATTAGGAAATGACCAACTAACACTGCCCCAATGCCTTTCTTTACTTTGTGTCCTTGGGACACAGGAATCAAAATACCTTTTAGGCCTTACTGATATAACTAGAAAATAACCATAAAAGAAACTGCTCACTGCACGGAGGAGTTGGAATGCACATCCTGTAGCAATGGGTAAACTTTTCCTAATATTTTAGCATCTGCTTTCATGTTTATGCTGCAGTAATTTCAGAGAATATCTTCAGAACTAAAATGATTAAAGGGAGACTCAGAAGAGTATGTGGTTCCTAAGATGTGCTCCCAGTGAGATTATCTGTGCTAACACACAGCAGGATTCCCTTGCCCTGGAATTAGTGTCTGTGATCACTTAATACTGAAAGTTTCAGTATCACTTCAGAGCAAGTCTCTTCTACACAACCTTGATCTCTCTGTAACCTGTAAAAAGAGACAAGCTCAGGACACAGTTACCTACATGATCAAAAAAATTAGGTTCATAGAATCACAGAATGGGTTGGGTTGGCAGGGACCTTAGAGGTCACCTTGTATGTTGCCAATGGCTTCTGAACTATAAAGGCTTGAGGCAGATGTGACACCTATAGAGAGTTACTGGAGAGAGACTGCAGCAAACCACCAACTATGGCAGTGGGTGTTGTTCCTTAAGGCAGGGTGGTTGGCTTGTCCTGAAGTTTTAAGCTGAAAAGAACGAGTGGTGTACTTCTTAAGTGCTATGAACTTCCCTTTTTAGATCTAACTGATCTCACAGCCTGAAAACTCACAGTAAAGTGGGCTAGTGAAAATTTTAAATATATTACATTATGAAGGAAATAAAAAGCTTAAATGCCTAGCATTAATCTTCACTGAAATCTTAATAAAGCACTGAGTCTTGAAAGAACATTTCTGTTCCATAATAGCCCTGCCTTTGAATGGCCTGGTCCCACAAAAAGCAGAGTGCTCAGCACTGACCTGTTTGCATTGGAACAATTTCATGAGCAGTATCAGTAAGCATCTCTGTTTAAATGTCTGGACTGAAGTCAGGAGAGAGTAATTTATCCTGCACTTGTCATTTAAAAATCTCACCATGGTGTTTTCTAATAAGGAACAAAACTTCCATCTAGAGAAAAGTGAAAAGATGGCTTACATTTGCATCAAGAACATACTCATTTCATTGGGTTGTGCCCAGATCTACAGTAAATTCAACAAAAAGAGGACAGTTCAACTCAGAATATTTTTTATTAAACTGTTTGGAACTTGTGAACAAAAAATATCTATAAAGGGCTATTTCTTCTATAACATTTTACATTGCATGTATTTGTGCTGCTGAAAAAGGTGATATTTTCCTTTATAAAATAAAAGACTGAACAAAGATTTTATAATGTTCAGAACTGCCTAGCAAGAAGAACAGTAGCCTTGAGTTGAAAACACAGAATAACAGAGAATTACAGATAAAGCTTTTAAACTAGGAAAATACAAATACATATAATAATATACAAACACAAAATTCATTATTCAATGAAAACAAAATCTCATCTGAATGGGCAAAGATGGACCTTACATGTCAGAGAAACTCATGCTCTTTATATTCAAAAAACTCTCCACAGTTTACTTAAAAAAAATGACAAACCTCAGGGGCAGAATTTCATCATTTTGCAGAGAGCAGGAAAAATCTGATAAACTAGAAAAAAGTGTCCAGCTGCTAACATGAGTTACTATTGTAGATCCCACGTAAGGTGATACTTGGATTTTTCTTTGCCCAGATTGCTAGGTTAACTTAAGCCTAACCCTAACATTCTCTGTCTTTTCTCTGGAAACAGTATTTTCACTTTTTCCTAGTCTCATGTTCTAGAATCCTGTGTAAAGATCTAGTGTATACAAAACAAAGAAGTTTATTTGTACAATCTACCACCTTGGCCCTTCCCTCATCCAAAGTCTAGTAGTAGGGATGAGATTTCTGGCAATGTTTTCCATTACCTGCTTGCTTGCACTCCTGTGTGTGTGATTTCTTTCAAAGCCAAGGTGGCCAAAGTCTTAGACAAGTTTTTTCCTTTGAGTAAACTTTGAGTAAACACATAGGTTATCCAGCCTGAGCAAATCTGCACTTACTGTGGTGCCTGCAACTTCCCTGCTTCTCTTTCACTACTCCCTTCTAACCAAAATCCTGGCAGGCAGTGCAGCACTCCCTTTGTCCACAGAGCTCTCCAGTGTCTGCATTTCAAATGGTCACCAAGGATGTTCAAGAAAACACCCTGGCCATCACTTCCTGCTGTTTCTGGAGGACTGCACTGACAGCAAGGTCTTTGATATATTTGGCTTTCTAAGATTGCAAATCTCTATTTAGGTCTTTATTAACCTAGATTGTTGCAAAGCCAAACATCTACCACTTCCACCTTTTAATTGTGTGTTTTCAAGACTGAATATTGATTATCTGCCTAAACAAATAACACTTGCTGTAAACCCAACTCTGCACTATACTCCTTACCCCTTATCCCTATTATGACCTAATGCAGGAATGGACTGATACCGAATTTAAAGTTTTTCCAGGATTTCTTTGTAACAGAATAGAAACATATTTCTCAGGGGAAGAGAACAACCCTAATCAGAAAGGTTCCTATTTTCTGTAAGGTGTAAACTGTAATTCCCATAGACAGGAAACCCAGATTAGACAAAACTATGTAAGAATATTTGTTGAAGATTGCAAAAAGAGAAGAGAGAAGAAGATAAAGCTCTGAAACAGAAAAATCTAGTGGTACAAGTCTGAACTTCAAAATTTATACAAATATATCAAAAACTCATTTTATTTTTTGTATGATTAACAGAACTTAGTCAAGCTTTTAAAATTAAAAAAAATAATTGTTGAATAACAATGCAATAAAAAGTCAGTAGAAGAAAGTGTACTTTGTTAAAAATACAAGTAGCATATGATTGCTTTTTGTGTTGCAGAGATCACAGTTTACAGCATTTGAACGCCTTTTTCCACATTTTTTCCCTTTTTTCAACAATTGCTTTCCACACAGTGGAAGTGCTTTGCGTGTGGCAGAGGTGGCAGATGGGCTCTTGTGCCTCTGTGTTAATGGGAATGAGGGGCATTAATGCTCCTAACACGCCTTTCCCATGTCTACCAGCTGAAATGCTTTCAGAAACTGGGTACAGTTAGAATGTATTACAAACTAAACTGAAACATCTAATTATGTCTTAAGGTCAGAAATGATGGAGAGAACTTCACCAGTAATGTGAGTGCTGCTAGCAACTGGAACTTCCTTCACAAGCTGTAACTATGCCAGTTTTCCACAGTTAGAACTTGACGTTAACATCAACTAACCTTGATTGGGCTTCAAAGAAATGCTTGTTTTTGTAACCCAGATGCACTTGCAAAAAAAGGGAGAAAAGGGAAAATGTTGTGACACTAGACTTATCAAAAAATTTAGATAAGAAATAGTACTGAACACATAGAAAATTAAATATTATTGCTTTTTATATTTTCTGCTGATCTACTAATTATAATTAGACTTATTAGGGTATAACTATCCTAAATAGAGCTTTTCAGAAAAAAAAACATAGAATGTAACACTCAGAGAACATGTTTCTTGACTAAGATGAACAATAAGATACCTACTAAAACATATTATGTGAATAAAACATAATATTTTGCCGTTGACCATCAGATTCCAATTTGTCTCTTAGCAACATGATACAGACTTTTTTGTTCAAAGCAAAGAAATTGGTCACATGCTTTGTCTTGCACAAATTGTGTCTTTAACTCTTTTGTTAAATATTCCATTTATTTTGGTCATAATTCCAAAAGAAACTATTTGTTCAAACTGTCCAGCCAAACACAATGTCATTTGGCAAAGCACTGTGGTCTTCCATAAAGCCAATTCTCTAGAGATAACTGTTTGCACATATCAGAGGTCCAACATCTACAACATGCTGATTTTGAAATCTGGGCACACAAAGGCCCCTCTGCAACTGTCTTCAGAGAACCTCAAATTTACTTCCTGTAACCAGAAATGCCTGACAAGACACAGAATCAGGTGAACCTCCCTGGGCTTAAACAAAGACTCAAAAAAAAATTGCCAAAAAAGCAGTATTTCTCCCTTTGTACTAATTTTAAGGCTGATCCCTGGTTAGTATTTAGCACAGTCAGATGGCAGTATCACTGTTTATGTGTTGTAGTCTTACACAAAGCACGGTGATGAACCCAATCCAAACATCTTGTCCTAACCACAGACTCATTCTGTCCCCCTTAATAACTGCTGATTTGTGCTGTACTGTGTCCTCCACAGAAAAGACAAATATCCCGAGATGCTTCTCCAAAGCATAATTGGCCAGTAATGCCATAATTTAGTAGGTATACTATTAATTGCCTAATTTAAAAAATACTGAGCTGAGACATTTTAACACTGTTTTAAAGCAGAGCACAAATGTCGCACTGCTGGATCAAAATTATTTCCCTGCATTAACATTTTTATTAAGGTACTGAAAAAGCCAAGCATGAAGTGTACAGGAAAAAAAAAACTCAGTGATTTCCAACAGCAGCACACAATCTCTGGGTTCGAGAGATTTTGGTTTATTCCATGGTTATTTGCTGCAGTAAATGGTTCAGATCACAGATGTGCTGCCCCTCACTACACGTGTGACTTTGTGCTAAAAGCCTGAATCCTCCAGAATGGTACTTTTTGCCCACTGTACTGATTCATAAAGCTGTGAATAAACCCTGAATCCCAAGTGCTGGATTGTCCTTCAGCACTTCTGAACCCACCCGCAAGAATGATACCCAGTATCATTCCAATGACTGCTGAGGGGGAATCATTCCCAGGGGCTGTTTGTCCTGCCGGCGCTGCCCACTCCAACAGGAAGGCTGGCTAATGCCCCTGTGCCCGCCCTTCCCAGGGGCCTCACCTCGGCCCTGGCCCTGCTGCACTCCCTGCCCAGCAGCTGAGCTTCCTGCTGGAGCTGGCAGGGCAACACAAATACGTGCTTCAGCTAATTGCCCTCTCTGTGGGGGCTGTGGGTGGAAGCCGCTGGTCCAGCTCATGCAAGCGGCCAGGCACGGAGAGAAACGACCGGGAGGAAAAGAGGGAAAGGGAAGCGCCCAGCAGCTCCCACTGCCCCAGCTGCATCCGTCCCCTCCCTCCCCCATTTCCTCACATAAAATACTGGACAGAATATTTTACTGATTTGTTAAAATATGTTGAAAGGCTCTTCCCCTCTGTCACTGAAGATACAGCCCTTCAGTTTTGCAATTTAGTTCAGTATCTTTTATAACATCCTTTTTTTGTTGTCAATTAACAGCTCACTGTATTGCTTTTCCCAAACTGATCTTTATACAGCAATTATGTTTCAAGGAGTCCCTTCCATCTTATTGGAAGCATTTTATAAAATTCATTAGAAGACAGTAAAATAGGCACAAGCTTCAGCATATTTTTTTCCACTGTTTTTTGGCAACAAGCAGAAATGAGTCTTAAACTGGAGACTCCTTGCAGCCTTTTCCCTTTACTGGGATATCTAACTGTTTTACAGTCTTTATACTCTCGTCATTTCTTATAATAAAATTTGTTACTATGACAAAAAAAAAATCCACTAAAAATTATAAACTGTTCTAGTTATTCAGTTGTTCCATGACCCAGCCATCAAGATTTGAGCTTCAACATATTTTTGGAAGTACTGAGGGAAGATAACTTGGGTACATTTTTAGACAAACTTATTTACTTTTGCATTTTTTACAACAGTCTGTTTGACATTACAAGAAACCCTTGACAGACCATAGCCAGAATCTGAAGGTAAGCAGCAAAATATTTGATCATTATCTATAAATATGAAGATAACTGCTTCTTGTACTGAAATGTCTGTTTATATTGATTTCAGATAGGGAGGAACAGACCAAAACAATTTGACTAAATCGACCCATTGAACATTAAGCTGAGCCTGTTTAAAACAATGTAATTATCAAGTTAGATATGATTCTACAATCACATCTGGCCATTACTTAAAATAGCAAAAATGAAAAAAGAGTTTTAGGAATTGGGAAGTCAAATGACAGACTACAGATATCAAGAAGTTTGAACTGATCTCTAAAGTTAAAGAATTAAATAATTGATACTACCTATACATACAAGACCAGTATCTCTGCAAGACAGAAACCAGTCACTTTAATGTTAAATTAAATTAATATTATTTAAGCAAAGAAGATTAAAAATACAAATATCAGCCAGAATCTGAAACAGAGTATTTTGCTGGAAATAACTGAGTAACTGAGGGGAACATGAAAACAACACCATTTCAGTAAAAACAACATTTTAAAAACGATTTTTAAAAATATATAAAAATCTAACAGTATAGTTGAAGCTTAAGGTGAGTATCTAGTTCATTTTTTAATCTCATCTTAATCTCATTTTAACACAGTATTATGAGTAAATGAGTAATCTCATTTTATGCTCAGTATTCCTGTATGCAAGAAGGGGTTTGGGGACCCTGATGAGCTCCAGAGCACAAGATCCCCTGTCCAGTCATCAGGAGAGGCACTGGTGCAGGTCAGGCACAGTTTAAGTGCCCCAGTGGGGAAGATGGAGGGGGTGCAAGGGAGATGGGAGACAAAAACAGACATATTGTTAGTCACAGAACTGCTCATTCAAACAAGAATCCAACAGTCTCTATCTCTGCCAACTTACAGCATTTCTAAATCTATTGAAAATGAAAAAGAAGAGAAGATACTTTTCAAAAATCCTAATCTGGAAAAGGTTAAGGTACTGTTCAGATTCTGCACCATGTACGAGCACAAAGCAAAGGGAATTAGAGGGTCAGCAGGCCTGTAGGGAATCTCCCTTGCTATTTAGTAAATACTTTTAATTCTTTAGAACACCACAGTAACCTTGTAATGACCTTAATGAGCCACAATCCTTGTGACTGCTTTGTAACATTATAATTTCTAAACTGCTACCCAATTTACGGATTTTAAAAACTGCAAAATGCTGCATTTTTAGATGTAGATCTGAAGATGAAATAAGATATTGTGGTTTATACACAAACTCAGTATCCAGAAATGCGAACAGAAATTCAAGAGAGGAGAGACTGCTCACCTCCTTTAGGAATCTACTCTGTAATCTTTAGCAAATCACTTAATATTTCTATGCCTTCATTTCACATATATAAAACAGGGTAATACTTGCTGTAAAGGATAAAAGCTGTTACGTGTCTTTTTAAAAACTAAGTGCCACAGAAAAACCTCTAGTTAAACAGTTAAAACAAATTCTTGCAATTATTAAGGAAAACAAATTTTCTCTGTTATCCAGAGCAAAATTTCCCCAAATAGTCTCATGCATTTCATCTGCTAAGCAGTTTGATTCTTTATGTAGGAAGTGATACCACCAAGTAGACAATGTTATCTCTTTTTAAATTAGCCTTTTAAATTTACTACTTCAGTAAGTTTCTACTACATTTTCATGACAGAGACAAGATTCACAGACATACAGCTCATACCCCTACCTGAGAGTACATCTTAGACCACTTGTCAAATTTTGAGCAAAGTATGAAGGATTCATGTTTCACTGATTTACATTCAGTATGGCAAATAATGACAACTACATGTACATAAGCACGTACATGTTCATAAACCAGTCAAAAAGTCCTACTGCAAATGTAGTGACTATATAATCCATTATAACTTTTTGACTTAGAGCCTTTTTCAGGTGTTAAGATACAATCAAATCAGATTATTGATTCCAATATTGGTATTAAACAAATCAAATTTTGTGAGGAAGACTTCACAAAAAGGTATGACAGCTAACAGATGGCAGCCTGACTGTAGTGACAATCCATCACATATTGATATAAGCAGGGCTCTTGCACTGAAGGCTGAGCTGTTGAATCACAGAGGCTGGAAAACTGTCAAAGGCTCACTGCTCTCCCAGAGAGGGTGTGGGACACAGCAAAAGGACTCTTGGCATCATTCTCAGGGCAACATTTTCTCTCATGCAAAGACTGGCTTCAACAAGTTCTGAAGGAAGCTGTGCTCAGGCCTTCTCTGCAGGGGAACACATTTTATGCCTTTGATGGGACTCTGGGGAGGAGTTCAGCAGACACCTGAGATATCTCTGTACCTAACCAAGGATGAATGGGAAATGCGTGACTACATCTCTGTGTATGAAAAGAATAAACAGGAGCAGTTAACATGACAAAGAACATGGAGAAAATTTCTGTGAAAAGAATAGATAAGATAAGGATAGCAAAACCATGATTCTATCTTTTCCTTAGAAAATAAGAAAAAATATTCTTGCAAGTATCTTTATTTTCTCACTTGACAGTATTGGAGATGATATCCTCTAAGCTATGAGCCTTAAAAAGTAATTTTGTATTAAAAGAATAAGAGTTTTACAACTCTGACAATAACATCACAAAACTCAAGATCACTAATTACATTTACTTTATTTAATTTAATATTACATGCATTTTAGACAGTGATTCATACTATTTACTTGCATAAGTAGTCATTCTATATGTGCAAGTAATAACCATTTCTTTTACAGTGAAATTCATTAACATGCACTTCACACAATCGTGTGCAAAGTTATTTTTTCCAGTTAGAAAATATTACGGTAATTATTTCTAAATTGATCTTATACATGGAGTTTAATTTTGGTTTTATGCAGACATTGCATAGTTGATGCTTAGCTTCTCCAGAAAGACTGGAATGTGGTACCAGTATTGTTGAAACAGATCAAGTAACAGTAGCAAACAAGAAGATTTGAAGAAGAGGCATAACTTTCAGGGTTGAAAGGTCAGCAAGTACAGCCTAGGATGAAAATCAAAAAGGCTTGTTAAACTTGACATTTGAATCAAATTTTTTTAAAGCAAGTTAAGAAGTCAGGAAAAGATTTAAATACTGACTAAAATACCGCCAATAATTAGATGTGGACATGGCCAGAAACAAATTATACTGGTTTATGTTAGTACCATATGGCATAACTTTTCATTCTAACATTTCAAAGAAAAAACACATTTTCCCAATGTATAGTACCCAAGTAACTTTATTTTAGCCTTTAGCCTTACTTCAAATATACACGGCATCATGGGTGAATAAGGAGTCTAACATTTCAACTTGCTTCTAAAAATAATTGGGAATTAAGAATCCTTATCCTGTGGCTTGGCTAGTTCTTGTGAAGTAAGTCCAATGTAAGCCTCAAATAATCAATGTCTTCTCATGAAAATATGTTTTTAAAAAAGGCAAAGAAAGTGATCATAAACTCTCAAAATCTGGAAAAAAAATCAATCACTGTATTTTTTGAAAAAAAAATTTAAAAATTAACAGGTTACTAGATATAAACAATAATATTCATGCTAATAACTTCATTTTCTTCATTTTCTATAGCAGTACACACAGTGAAATTTCAGATTCAGATTGACAAAGTAATCTTGTAAAATGTTTGTAATTTGTAGAGCAGAAGCAACTAAAATGTACTGAGAAAAAGGGTACAAACCTCTGCAATATTTAAAAAACAATATATCCCACTAACACAGTTTATACATTTTAAAAAAACTTAACTGTACAAAATAATTTTATAACACTGCATTTTTATAGCAAATATTCTTTATTTCCTTTTACTCCAGAAAAGCAGCATTACGTACTGCACGTTCACAATTTCCTTATTTTTTATCTAAGGTAAGAATTTAGACAGAAAGATTTGCACTATGCACCATGTGCCATGTGAAGCTTAAGTTACTCTTACTGGCAAAGCATCAGAAACTATTTCAATCTCCCCTAAGTGAAACTTATCCTTACTTCAGCTGCAGCCAGTGATGTCACCTCCATCAGGTTGACTGCTCGGAAAGCAAACACAGCAGCTGCCAGGACTGTAAGAAAATGTCCAATATTTATGTTTCTGACCTGATAAGTAGTGGTTAGAATTAATCTTGATATAAAATACCAATTTTCACTTAGTTTAATTATTTTGTTTCTGAAGAATAATATACAACAAGTGGCTGTGTTTGAGTTTCTTCGACCACTCTTTCAAACAGACAGGAAAAACACAACATTCCTTCAGGAAAGTCTGAGTGAAAATGCCTGAGTTTAAGATGAATAGCTTTTAATTAACAGAGACAAGCTGTCTTACATGTACAAATGAAACCAAAACCTTTTCTCTTCTACTCACCTACTTTGTATTTAAAAACTGATTCAACTGAAGATCCATGTTTTCTTTAAAAACTCCATCTTAAACCTCCATAAATATGAGAACATTATTTAGCTACAAAACTTTCAAAGTGTCTTAAAAGATGCCACTTCAAAGGAAGAAATCCAATAAAATTGGGGGACTCTCAATTGCTTTAAGTACTGTAGAGGTAGTTGCCATAAATAACAGGAATCTTGTATTTTGTGAAAGGAGAAGGATTCATTAACCACTACCACTGAAGCTAGTAGAACATCCTATGTTCTGTTCAGAAAGCACTTAGCATTTTTTGAGTATTGCCATTAAAAAAATTACCTGACATATTTTTTCTTAAAGATGCAGTACTCATGCAATTCCATTGTTCTAGATGATATATGCTTTGATATGCATGTAACATTCTGTCTGCATTCAAAGAGCAACTATTTTCTTCTCATCACAAAATACATTGAAGCTAATGAGTATTTGCCTTACATTCACACAGACTTCACACATTTTGTAAAAATAACTCTATTACCAGCAAGAATTTCTAGAGAATTGTATCCCAGGATTCTGTCCCACAGAAGCAAGAGCTGGTCTGTAGCTAAATAACCAGAAAATGCTCGTACCATCCATTTAAATGAAATTCGGAGCCTGCAAACAAGTGACAAACAATGGTTATTATATTTCTGCCTCCCATAATGACCAGATTGTCTATAAATTGAAAATGTTTCATTATCCTTCTGCATTTTTCTTCTCTTCCAGGAAGAATAAGCGTTTTCTCTTGCTGCAGGAATAATCAATATTTTCATTTGCAACAGCCATCATAAAATTATTTAGCATCTAATTTGATAAAGTACTAATATCATTCTCATTATCATTCTAATCAAACAATCACATTAGAGTGATCTTCAGCTACTATCACCCTCAATGTTTCATCCTTTATGCTATTAAGATGGATACCAATTAAGACAAAAAGGTTTTCAGGTTCTGCTGTGCCTGGCGCCATGAATTCACTATTGAATGACTCTTGCTCTCTTGCCTCTTCCAGTACCTTCTGCTGCAACTAACACATCTCTGTGTCTTCTGTCCCCTAGGAAATACATCACTTATTTCCATCAGATACAACATGCATTACTGAAACTTAGCTAAATAATGCAGCATAGAGCATTTCTCACAGAGCAATTCTCTCTCTTTCACAGAGCATACAGAAGAAATGCACAAAGCACAGATACATAGGTTAGACAAAGCACTCCATCTGACTCTCAAGGAAAAATGGAGCACTGATGGTTATACTTTTGTGCAATTTCCTATAGATCTTCAATTAAAACACTACAGAACAACATTTTCAGAATAATGAATGTGCAATATTTGTAACAAGTAAGAAGGAAGCACTTACGGCTGAGCTCCAATTTCTCGCAGGTGATAGAAGAGCTGGGGCAGATGGGTTTGTAGGAGAGTCTCAAAAAGCAAACACAATGATACAATGCCCTAAAGAAACAAGATTGTATCATGAATACTAACACTCCTGTAAAATCTGAGAAAACAGTAGCAGCATATAAGTGTGCATGAACTTTCCTTTTATTGCTATGAAGCAATAAAACACTATTATGGATAGTGATATTCAACTCAGGTGAGAAAGGTACAAGCAATTCTAATACCTTCAGTCACTAAAGCCTTGCTCTTGCAATTCCATGTATGTATGCATCAGTAACATAATATGTTCTGATAGTCCTTTCCAGGTCTGAGTTACAAACTATGTCAGGGTTGAAATACTTAATGGGTTATTAGAATGTAACCTACTTGAAATATTTCCATTTTTATGAAACAGACCTCATTTGCACTAAAAAATAAAGGATATGAGGAAAAGTATCTCTCTGATAAGTAAAACCAAACAGTAAAAGGGATAACTACAAAAATAGTTAAACATAAACACATTTTAAAAATAGTTTCAAAAATTACCATGGAAATTAATAGATTCTTGTTTGACCATCTTCTCTGCTATTAAAGATGGAAAGCACAATACATAGCCTTGAAATGGTATAGAAAGCATAGTATTTTCTTTTAACCAGGAAATATTTTCAAAAAGCAATATAACTCTTCAGCACTTATTGAAGGATAAACAAAATATTTACTCTGTTTTATTCTTCACAAATAGAAGACAAGACAAGTTTTTACAACTCTTGTACATTCAAGACAGCTGATCCTGGTCACAAACAAATTATTTAAACTCATCTAGTAGTACTAAAAAGCACATGCTGTCATACTAAGATACTTCAGTTAAAGAAACAGACACTAACTTGGTATCACTGAGACAATATCTCCATACATGTATTTCAGTCCCTTTACCCCAGACAGTACTTTGGAGTCCATTTACATATCTTTAATGAAAGTGAATTTGTGTGACTCTTTGAACTGAGAAATCTATTAGATTACGAATCTTGACTCTTATAAAAGACCCCATACCCTCATAAAATGAGAACTTACTATTTTAATAAAGTACACGACAGCAAAGACTAACACTGACATAGAAAACAACAATATTAGGTAATTCCAGTCTAGATAATTTCCCCAAGCTTGCCTGAAATATTTTATTTTATTTAAAAGGATATTTCAATCACATAGAAAACCATGCTACTGTATATTATTGTTCTGTAGCAAACAGGATATCAAGTGAGTGCAGGATTTAATTCCTAATGAACTTACAGAGGGATGAGAAGAGATGGAATGGAGTCTGAAGAAAAAACGCACATACATCTCACGGAATATCTGATACAATTTGGAAGGTTCATGGTACAGAAAACAAAGTGGAGCAACTGAAAGGATAAAAGAATAATTGACTCAACACTGTAAACTGCTAAAAGAGTTCAATGATTAAGCGCATGAAGTATGAGGAAAAGCCAAGTAATTTATAGTACAATTTACAAAAAACAGTACTAAACCAATTATTGAGAAAGAAGTATTCAATCATGGTCTATCATTTAATGTAAAAAATCAAAAAAGGGAGTATGATACATTCTAGATATTATTCCTACATATTTCAAGAAGCTAAACCAATTAGAACCTGCTTATTACAGAGCTGGCTTCTGAACCATAAGAAATATCTGTAACGAGACCGCCCCTAAGGTGTAGGGCAATGTCAACAGTGCAAGATTTTGATTAAACTGTCTCTAACTTTCAGTGTGTCATGGTGCCAGTCACCAGCTCCAAATCGATGCCCTATTTGTTGGACTGCTTGAAGACGGATATTGTGAAAATGAAAACATTACAAGAACAGCTTTTAGTTGCCATAATAACATCACTACGTATGACAAACTCATAGAGACATGTTTCTTACAAGATCTGTAAACCATGGACATTTGGTAGTTTACTGTTTAGAAGTCTTCTAGTAGACCTGATTCAAAATAATAATGGATTACATTTATAAAACAGCAGCTCTGAAACTTTGCTTGTTTTGTAAAAGTCTAGTATACAGATAAATCTGTTATATGTATGTGCTGCTCAAACATAACCATCATTCCTTGAGACTGACAGTCCATACACTCAATGCATTCTCACAGACAGTTGTCATACCTTTTTGTGAACAGCCTTTTGATCTGTCCTGTCATCATCCTGACTGCTTCACTTTACAGGTGCAATCATTTTAGCTGACAGTTTACATTTTAACACACTCACAGTTTCTATCTCTACATTCACCTTCCCCTCTATTTTGTTTACACTAAGCTAGGGACACGGATATACTTATCTGCATATGTATGAACACATACACACATATGAACATTTTATATATATATACACATATATGGCCATGTGAATTTATTTTCCTACCTAAGTATCAGAGAATGTGGCTTGATAACAAAAATGGTGTCTGTGTATGAGAGGTGGGGTGCTAAGGTAGGGTGAGATGTTCACAGAAACATGTATTTCCATAGGGGTAAGAAAAGCAAAGGGTGTTACCCATGCTCATGTTTTTAATGCTTGAAGATGGAGGTGGAAACTTGTCAGTGTGCACATATATATAAAGGCCAGGAGGGTAACAGAACAGCCTCTGACAGATGGCACCCTGACAGTGTATGCATGCAAACAGGAAAAAGGGTATAGGATTTTCGTAAGGACCCAGACACTTCCTCACATAGCAGCACAGCACGGAATACAGCAGATGCTCTGCTTGGTCCCAGCCACTGTACCCACAGTCTTGAGCTACTCTGCCATGTTTCTGCTGCCTTGCTTTTCAGCCTTCCTCCTTCTCAGAGCCAGCATATTCTCAGCCTGTGCAAAGAGCGAGGACAGGAGGGAGGGAGGAAAACTCACACCTCTGATTGGGAAACACTGTTCTCAAGGGTAGAGTCAAATCCAAACATTTTGAAAAGCAGTTCACATAGAACAAGTGAACGTCTCTACGTGAGTCCCTAAGGAAGAGTTCATAACTTAAGTGCTCATAACTTCAAAGACTCTGGATTCCCTACTCAGGTTCAAATTTGCATTATCAAAGCTTATGAGAGTCACACTTACCATACATAGAAAAGCCATGAAAAGGAATTACACCTGCAAAACAAAAATATTTATCTTTTTGTTCTTTAATAATCCTCTTTATGCATGCAAAAAATATTATTCCCCCTCACATTATCAAATTGTATTCTGCCTATGTCAGGAATAAAGTATTTCCTTGTTATTGCACCTGCACAGATCTCCATCTTGTACATATGTAAGTACAATATCACCTATGTCAGTACAACCAATGACATTCTTAAACACAAGCTACAGTTCCTAGAAAGTCAAGTGAAGCTCACTTTCCATGAAGTTGTTACACAGAGGCTTTGCTGATATCAGAACCTAATTTCAGATAAATGACGACCCATAAACGTCATGCACTGACAAGATTGGAGTAGGAAAAAAAGGAGGCCAAGCCCTCTAGTAATTCATGTAGTACTCAGATAGAAGATTCACAGGACTTGGCAGCTGTAGCATGACAGCTCACTCCTTCCCAGCTGATCTTAGCTCCCATTCACTAGGTTTTATATAAGACTGGTAAGAGCTGGCTGCTTTGGCAAAAGATCTTAAGAACAATGCTTCATGGCTACAAAGCTGCAAGAATTGCAGAGGCAACATAGAAAAAAGTGAAAAAAAAGTATGTACTGCAACTGAATCCACTGAAATACAGAAGACATAAAAGAGATATGGCCAGAGACAAAGATTTAAGATTGGTGACATAAGGCCTTGAAAGCAAGAGGAAAGATCTTGAACTTGAAATACATATGGAGGGAAAGGATTCAATAAGGGATTGAAATGGTCAAGGTAAGAGCTGAAAAAACCAATTTTAATAACTGAAGTTATAACAGCAGCAATAATATTAGAATTGCATAGATCTATTGTTCAACACACATTTTGAAAGGAGAAGACTTTAGGGTGTGGTTCATTAAGTACTGAAAAGCTGGGAGGTCAGCCAGTTTCAGCATTTATCATTCAAATCCTCTAAGTGTTGATACAAGACTGAATACAAGCTGCTGTACCACAAGTTGTTTTCCTTCTCCTTCCCACACACACAAACTCTTGTTTGTTATCATGAACACCAGGCTGAATGTGGTTTGCAGTAGCTTCCATCCAGCTTACTCCTTTAAATTAATTCATTTCACAGAGTAACAGCAAAACATAACTTGTAATAAAAAAGAAAACATCATGTATTTGGGAAAAAAAATCTTTCCAAACTACCACTAGAGGAGGCAATAGTATAATGCATACCATTTGGAGGATAGAAAACAGCATATTCTTCCATTCCTAGTTTTCCTGTAAACCATCAAACCACAAAGAAAATGTCATTAAGCTGTAAAAAGCTATAAAGATTTAAACAATTTAAATTAAAAAGTAGATTTTAAATTACAATTACAAAAGTCTTACCTAATTACATTACTGACCATCAGACATTGTCTAAAATGTGGCAAGAAATGCAATGGGACAGGTACAATGTCAGATATAAAACTGAAATGCAGCACCAGTAAAGAAGGATGACAAACAACAAAGACAGAAAGAAAGAGGAGGAAAATTTCAGCAATGCTGTTCCATTGAGATTCTATTCGGGTGTGTCTTAGGAGCTCTAAAGGTGTTTGCTGCAGACCTGGAAGACAGTGAAGCTCTAGGAGCGAATAAGGGCAGACTGACCTAGGGAGAGGAAAGGCTTTCAAACAGATACACCACAGATAAAAAATATCCAAGGCATCATTAGGTCTGCAACAGAGGTAGATGGATGTTCTGATATAATAAACAAACATTTAACTAATCCTGGATAACTTAACTGGATACAAAAGACACTAAAAAAAATCACTGATTGTATACACTGATCATATAACTTTTTTATCTTCCCTGCAAAATGAACACATTATATTATTAAACCATATTTTAACTACTACTGGAAATTAATAATCCAAAATCCATTAATAAAATTTAACAATTTATTTAGAAATATAAAGGTGTTATTAAACATAATTACAACTAATTAAAACTTGCAATTATTTTAGTTCTAAAATGAGAACATTCAACTAAAAATTTAATAAATTAGATGAAAATTTATAGAATATTCTATGTACTCTATTTACTATTCACAATAGAATTTAGTACATGGAACTTTTATCAAGTTCAATGGAATCTGGACCTTACTATTTTCCTATAGCATGAACTAAAATAAAATAAAAATTAACCTGCAAAATTCCTGCCTACTACCCCACAAAAAAATAAATCCAGTATTTTCCAATTATACAAGTGAGCTGTTTCATTAAACTAAAAATTATTTTCTCCTTTTCCTTTCAACAGTTTGCTTGTTGTGCAGCCAGGAATTATAATCTAGGAGGATGAGTATTTTTAGCATAAAGCACATCTCTTGGAAAATCAGCTAAAAATAGGACATACAAGCCTTTTGGATTTGCACTGCACAGATTTAGGTATCAGCAACATCATTCCCAAGGATTTGTCTAGGAATATGCAGGATGTTCCCCACTGCTGTGTTTCTGGGCTGCCATGGCTCTGTCTGAAGAGAGACCTGGGATTCCCACTGCTGTTTTGCTCTCAGGTGAGCCCTTTAATTATTTCACGGAGTAGGTAAGGAAAACTCCATAATTCAGTGGAAGACAGTAAAAAAACTAAAAAAGGTATTAAAAAATTAGAGAACAAATATTACTTATAGTGACATAAGAAAGCAGCAAGATGAAAACTCTCAGCAGAAGTCCTGTGCAAAAAAAGTACTTAGGGATCCTATTTGGCTAAATACACAAGCACCAGGACCAAGGAAATAAACAGGAATGTAGAACATAAAGGTGCATGGGAAAAAAAAAGGTGACTGGATTACTGAATGACTCAAGAAGGAAGGCAAAATTAGGAACCTCTAGGTAAAATCAAGGCAGGTGAGGGTCTAAAATGCATAGAAACATCCAGAAGAATGGCATGAGAAGCTGGCAGAGAAGGCAAGTGGACTGGATCAAGAAATCTAAAGATTGTTAAGAAAAATAATGAGACCTCAAGTCAAAGAACATCCAAAAATAAGCTAATACTCTGGAAGAAGCCATGCTTTAAAAAAAAAAAAAATCAGTGCTAAGTATGCTTGGTAAAGCTCTACTCTCCCACACATTTGAACAGAGCCCACAATTCTTTATCAACATGTTCTGCTCCTGTCTACAAATTTTGTCTTTGCAAAACTCACCACTTTGCAAAGACAACATTCTATAACAACTTCCAGCTGTTAAATTTATTGGAGTTGCAGAGGACAATACTGTCTTTTTAATGTCTAGCTCTGATGAAGACAGGCATTGTCATGATTTTACCATACTATCATAGTTGTGTTTCTTTTTTTCTGGTAAAACACTGCAGAATTATATACAGGAAACTGGAGTAAAACAACAACATTGCAATCTGTGATCAGCTTCTAAACTGTCATAACAGATTCTATGCAGAAGTCAGCTGGATACATTTTTATTAACATTCTTTAAAGTGTAGTCCACTAGGTGTAATGAACACAAAGTAAATTCACATACTGTATTAGTGCATCAGTCAACAAAAATCAACATGATCTTTTTAAAAACAACTCTTTTTACCTTGTATGTATGATTTGGGTGGGGTGGCACTACTGTAAGTAAAGTGCTCCAGTACAGATGTATCTCGGGAAAAACACAGCAATACCTGCAGAAAAGAAAGTCAGCTGATTAACTGGATCAAAGCAATGTCAAACAAATGTAATGTCTTAATTAGCACCTATTAGATGCTATTTAAGAGAGCCAATAAGGTTGAAAGCTCCTCACCACCTTAGCTTGTTTTCGTTCTCAAATTCCCAGGCTCACTTTGAACTTGCTATAATTTTACATTCACCTTCATTTGTTACCAGTTTTATATCGACATTCTTCAACCCTGCTCCTTCCCCCTTGGCAGGTGTTTATCCCCTTCTGTCACAACATTAGTGACTGTATGTGTACCTGGCTGCTTTTACATCTTTTAGACTGTTTTTCTACTCAGTTACCATGACCTGGGGATGTCCTAGTAAGTGAAGAAGCAAATGAAATATTTACACTCTTGGATATGTGCAGCTCTGGAAGAACTTACTTTCATTCCCAGCATCTTTACAAAATGTCTGCATGCAATTCAGCTCTTTCAAAAAACAGATTATAATGTTCCTGAAAATCAGAAATGCACATCATATACTCTAAAGTATATTTGGGGTTTATTGTTTACACAAATGAAAAAAACTGCATTCACAGCAACTGAGTATAAAAGTAAGCAGTAAAAGCATTCATAAAAAATAGCAATACAGAATCTCACCCTATCTGGAGTTGTAAAAAATGTAGTAATTAGTACTGTACTTTAAAATCTTCATGTTTTCATGCACTGAAAGGCTGCACTGTGAAGAATGTACACAAGAGGGCAGACATAAGGCAGACTTCAGCTCACTGCTGACTTTTGCACACCTGAATCTCTCCGTTGGGGTTTAAGCCCAGCTGGAAACCAAGCATCACTCAGACACTCACTCAACCCCCTCCCTCTCCCTCTCCACCCCGGTGGAACGAAGAGGAGAATCAAAGTAAAACTTTGTAGGCTGAGATAAGAACAGTTTAGTAAGGTAATAATGGCAAATGATAATAATAATGATAATAAAAGACTAATGCCAGACCCTTCCCAAACCCAGATCGGCCAGCCGATTCCAGGTAGCTCCCCCCAGTTTCTATACTGAGCATGACGCTCTGTGGTGTGGAATACCCCTTCCATTAAGTCCTGGCCATGCTCCCTCCCAGTTTCTTTTGTGTACCTCCTCACTGGCAGAGCATGAGACAAGGAAAAAGTCCTTAGGATAAACACAACTTAGCAATACCCCAAAATATCAGTGTGTTATCAACACCATTCTCATTCTCGATCCAAAACACAGCCCTGTAATAGCTACTGAGAAGAAATAAACTCTACCCTAGATGAATCCAGGACACTCTGCTCTTGAAGATTTTAAGAGTTTATTTTAACCGTAGTCAAGGTGTAAAAGGAGGAAATGTTTCACCACAGAATTTATTGTGAATAAAATGAATGGATTTTTCCTTCCACTAATTGGTGTAAACATCTTCCATGTATCAGCATTTGTCAAAAGGAAACAGGCAAAATTACACATCTGACTATTATTGCTTTCAATTTTCTTTTATGGAAAGCAGGTCGTATTTTGAGACTTTTTTCTTTTTTGAATCTCAAAACTATTTCTCAAATACAAACCTCTTTTAAAAATTAATAATACTTTCTTTATCTCAAACAGTTTAAGCTAAATATTATTTTTGTGCAATACACAATCGTGTTCATAGCTGCCAAAATATCACTGACAATAACAATACACAGGCAAATGTAATTCTATGTGTATGTTAACTGAGGTGAACAAAAGAGAAACTAATCTGAACAGGACATAAACTATGTTCTCTCATAGGGGAAAGAATGTAACCTTCATTTGAGGCCCTCTTTTTTAGGAATACAGTGTCCAGTACCAGTATCTGGAAGTCTTTAAATGAAGACTCTGCATCTTTATAAGTGATAGACTCTAGCTCAAACCTGTGTTATGACTATACCCAAAAAACTCTGGGCAAGGTTCTTTGCACGTATTCATTCTGCAAGATGTAAGACTAAAGTATTCAAATTGAACTTCTGGCCTGAAATAAAGAATTAACGGATTTACTAATCCATGTGTTATTTTCCTCATTAACAAAATGATAGTGCTAAAGAAAACAATGACACAAACTCCTTTTCAAGTACAGAAATATCAACCAAATTATTGGATATTTACAATCCAACTGAAAAGAAAACCACTGAATTCAAATCACTAAGGGAAAGAAAAAAATCCAAAGTCAAAGCTTTTATCAAAAAGAAATTACTTTATTAAAAGTACCTGTATTTTATTTCAATAATTACGAATAAAAATAAGTAAACTTTGGGAAAAAGAACGCAAAGATATTAAAGGAAATAAATGATGTCATTTCACAGTGTTTTTCCTGAAAACAGTTGCATGCTACTGAAGAGGTACCAATAATGCAACAAAATATCCTCATCATTATTTAAAGCCAAAATTTTCTTGTTTTGATGGACATTTAATCTATTCCACAACACACAAAGGACACACTCTGGTCAATGACTTGCAAGTAACTAGTCAAGAAAAAAAGCCATAAATCCAGTGCAAACCCAGAAATAATATATCTGGTTTAAACTAACCTTTTTATTATCTATCTTATTTAGCGAATATTTAATTCATCATATTAAATCAATAAATAATATCCCATATCACAGTGACTCATACTACAAAATTTTTCCAGGGGCTATAGAACAAAATAATTTGGCAGTAAAGCATTTGCAAATTAGGTTGGAAGAGGAAATTATCAAGGAAAATGGATAACTTTTTTTCTAGAGCAGAGTCTGAAGAATACCATAAAACAGCAATCAAAACAAGAGCAACAAATAATCAGAAGTTTGACATATTCTCTGCTTCAAAGCCCTGCAGTGTGGAATGCCCCTGTTCCTAAGAGGCCAGAATTTGATCTTACCCTTCTTGTATCGCTAATAACTCCCCCATTGACCCAAACCCTAACTCCACCCCTGCGATACCCTATAAAACCCCACGACCCTGCCTCTGCCCTGTCTTTTCGTCTCCATCCCACCCCTCCTCCTCGGGGGAAATAAATGGATTCTCGAGCTTTCTGAAACCAGGACCCATCTCGCTTGTTCTCATGCCTGGCACCAGCAGCTGCACCCTCCCTGGACACGATGAACCCAGTTACACAGCACTGCAACTTCTCATGACTTAATTCTTCTGTACACAACAACTTTTAATTGTTGGGGATTATTTACTGCAAAGCTGGAAAGGGGAAAAATATGGCTGACTTCGTATTTTCCAGCTTAGTGCACTGGAAAGACATTGTGTATGGTCTTTCATAGCAGGAGTTTTAGAAGCTTACCCTGCTTAATCTGTTTAAGTGTGCAAGATTGCTATTCAGAAGAGAAAGTACATGCAGCAAACAGATGCATCTGTTCCACTGTACTCTGCAAAGGCAGCTCTCTCTCCAAATATGATACAATCCCACAGGAGTATATCTCCTAGATTTTCTAACCAAAAATAGTTACATACCTGATATAAATAATCCTCAAATACAAAATAGTAGTCATCATTGCTTGCTGTCAGCTTCACATCCTGTAATAAAAAATACAGGAGTTTGAAGCCAAAAGACCTCTCTTTAGACTCCCACAGAGGCTAAACTTAACATGGTGATAGAAGACACTATTTCACTTTCATTCAAAGAACTATAGTTAAGCTTAGATTCCACATTTAAAATGCTATATTAACTTGACTATTAAATATTCAGAGTAGAAACTTGAAATGGAAGCATTCATACCCTGTTGGTTCTTTCTCACAAACCAAGTTACTCCTCAAATGAAGATACCATTCTTTTTTGACTTAATGGTTCAAATCAAATGTCTTACATGAGAGACAACACAGGCACAAGGAATAAGTTCACACTAATTATTTTTCCACTCCTCAAAACCAAACCATCCAGTATTTTCTTTGTTAAAAAATCAACAAGAAGATATGAGTGTGATGAGTATATAAATCATTCACTGTTTAGTGAATTACTTACTTTGTAAATCAGGCTGTCCACCAAAAGGTCGTGTTGTATCACATTTGATTTAAGCTGTTCATAATATAAGATGTCCTAAAATTAAGAATATTACCATCACCTGTCTGAGACATGACCTGAATTTATATTTAAAGTAAAAAATTAATTTTTAGCAATTAACAAAAAACATGTATTCAACTGAAAAAAACCACTACATATTTATGAAACATCTATCATGGTTTGTTCTAGTTTAAGTCCTAAGAATTGAGATTTGAGACATTATGAAATGACTTCACCTTCAGATAAGTAATAAAATGAGAATGCAGGGAGTAGTTCAAACCAAAGACCCATATCTTCCAACCTTTGGTTCTCTCTACATCTAATATCTTTTCAATGCCCAAAATAATAATGTTTTATTTCTTTGCTACCTTCTATTTCATGCACCTCTCCACCAATAGGTTCTGTCTTATCTTTAAGCATTAGTGAGTTGCTGCAAATATTTGAGATTAAACTAGTATGAACCTGTAAACAAGTTAAATTTGTGCAAAGATGAAATGATAAATATATATAAAAAACTGGTGAAGAGTACAAAAAACTAGGATCTGTTTTTAAACTCCAGTTATTTCCTGAATGTCTACAGAACATACACACAGGTGAAACAACAGGGAAAAATCAGAACAAACTTCTCTGCTTTTAATTATTCTATCTCTTCCTTATTAGAAAGAGCTTGCAAAGGAAAAATAGAATTAAATATCGCACTGTGATCCCGTAACTCCCAAATCCCTAAATATCTCTCTGCCATTACACCTACAACTGAATAACAATTTCTGATTGATTTGAACTAATTGATAAATTAAGTCAGCCATCGCAAAGATCCTTTCCACTTCACAAAACTACTTTGATTTCAAGGTATCTATATGGACACCACACAAATATTTGTATATTCCAAACTTCACAGATTTACTGCTGATTTCTTTGATAAATACAAGTCCAGAATAAGGATTTGAAGAACAAGTGGGAAGTAAGATGAAATCTTGAGAGGGAGAGAATGGTGAATAGAACACACTTAGAAACTATTAGAATTAATATATTACTGAACTGCTAAGTTGAAAAGAGGAAAAAAGCTGTATTTACTAACTAGTGATGCCTCCCACAGGGAAAATATTTAAATTTTCCTTTTGAGAAATAAAAAAGGGGTATAAACAGTACAGTATTTCTTTAGGAAGGATCAGACATAAATATTTACTAAATGCAAAGTATCTGCAGTAGGAACATAGCATTCTGCTCTTCAAAGCTACAAAGAACTACTCGAATACTCAAGTCGTCATTTTAAAGCATCAGTACTATAGTCTAACACTGCCAAATAAATAACTTTTTTTTTGCCATCTCCAATGATTGTCTGTATTAAAACACAATAAGCTAATATTAAAAAAAAACAAAAAAACAAAAAACCACAAAACAAAACAAAACAAAACACAAAAAAAAAAAAACAAACAACCAAAACCAAAGAAACCACAAACCAAAACCAAAACTCATGGTCAGGGGGTTGGAACAAGGGGATCTTTAAGGTCCCTTTCAACCCAAACCTTCCTATGATTCTAAGAAGACCAGAAGGACAAGCTGTTCACTTGAAATAGAACTCATGCAAAAAAAAGTTTAGGAAACAAATCAGAAATTATTAAAAAAGGACTTGCAAAGCTAACACAATTATAACCATTATAGGAATAAAGGTTTTAACTCCTTACTTGCCATTCATTGTCTCTTAAATTGTGATTGCTGTGCTGCAAAATGAAGCTGGGCTTGGGAATCATGCCAGGTTTTCAGTCACAACTTGGCAACAAGAGGATCTTGCCCATGTCTCTTAGTAAGACACGAGGCTTGTGATTGATGCTCTATTAATAGATTTATTCCTTAGATCTGAATCATAATCAAGATTTACTTTCAAGACACAAGACTCTCTGGTGATCAGTCTTTCACTTAGACAGTGAAGAATATTTTAGGAGCATCACTCAGCCTTTAAAAAATGTTCAAGTCTTTTTTTACTATTTAATGGCTGCACTTCTTTCTCCAGATGAGAAATTCCACTACTGGCAAATTTCAGGAGTGTCCAAAAGGTGTTACATTTCTTATTTTAATTAAATTTTTTTCAGTTATAAAACAAAAATATTAACATTTTCATCTGATTCAACATTTCTTCTTTGTCTGCCAAATCTTCTTCATGTAACATTGATTTGTAAACTTTTTCCCTCTCAAAAATATGTTGCATTTTATATAGACTGCAGCTTTTCTGAAAATTATACACTTTTATATCACACCTCCAAATAAACTGAGCTTTCCAAATTGAAATTAATTACACTTCAGGACTGCAGTGGGCAGCCTTCTTGACCTTACAGAGCCACATCCCAAAATTTCACCCAAAACATTCATATTGTATCCACTCGGGAGCATAAGGGAGCTCTGAAAGGAGCTCATGGGCAAGAGAGAACAGTATCTTTCAGCAGAACCCAGCAAAGCTACTTTAAGCAGAATCTGCATATTCACTTTCTTTGAAGTAAAGGTTTGGATTACTCAGCAACCTCTGTGCTGGCACAGTCCACCTGTGTCCTGTCATGAAATCCCTGGCACTAGAGCTATACTCTCACTGATGAACTCTTGGCAGGTCATGACCCATTTTCAGTTACCCTTGCCATGTGATTGCACTATTGCATTTGACTCTCAATCTAATAAGGACAAAACAAATACCTAATCAGATTATATAAAGAGAAAACAGACAAAAGAGTTAAAGGAAGACCCTCCTGGTAAATTCTTGAAGAGGGTCCAAAGCTTATTCTCCTTTTACCAGAGATCTGTGAATTCTGCTTGTAAAGTACATCCTTATCCAGCCAAAGATGATGACAGTCTGTTACTGTAAATGGGTTTTCTGCTGTTTGAATGGTATAGTGGGGACCTTTGGCTACTGATCCTAATCTAAAAAACCTTCTGATAAGGCAGATATACATACTGACTGCTCCATCATGAACTTACCACCTCACCTATTTATTCAGTTTTTAAACCTTGGAAACTACATTCAGTAATACTTATAGCAAAGTAAAACATTACTGATTTTTCCATGCTGGAATTTTCAGAATTAAGATTTTCCACCTATTAACTCAAAAAACTCAGAGGGGAAGATAATGAACAAATTTCTTTCCTAAGCACTGTTTCAGCAGCATGCAGAGAATAAACAACTGGGTAACACTATGAATAGAAGGAAATAAAACTAAACAGATTCTCAGTAAGTGTGTGCCATCCATTTCGTGCAATGAGACAGACATCCCACAGGAAATAACTGTGATTCTGTGATTCAGGATCATATGATCAAAATATATATACAGCAAATTGGACTGTTTACACAGACAATATTAACTGTGACACTGTTCACCTTCCAATGTTTGTCTTTGCAACCTTAAACAGGCTCTTTTAACACACTTCCTCTAAAGTGTACCATTACAAATGAAAACTGAGAAACAATTCATTGTCAGACAATGTGTTTATACATTTCTAAATAAGTCTGCATACCGAGCTCATGGTTTATCATTTTTATTATTACAGTGCTAGATTGTTAGTATCATTCCTTGCTAGGCTGTATATTAGCTTTATACAAAGGCTGAGCTTTACTGAATAAAATTGTCCAAACAACAATATTGGATGATAGCACACACAATGCTGCCCATACCAAACCCCCATAATGTTTCACATCAAAGAAAGGAAATGCACAGTTCATGTGATTTAGAGATTCATACAGCTATAAATGTAATAGAACCTAAATTGCAAATCAGAAATATTACAGCAAGGAATGTCTGCAAACAGACAACTCCAGCAGAGAAACTGTTCACAAGAGGTAAAGAAAACAAGTGTTAGATAAATCCATAAAGTTTATATGAAATTCAGCAGATCATAAAACAGCTACATGTATATGGAAAATGCTTTGCTATACTTCACAAAAAATAAAGCCATGTATTCATTCTATGCAAGAAGAACATCTCAGGGTGTCAGCATTTTGACAGTAGTCACAGCTTACTTCTGTCTAAGAAACATTAGTTAATGCAATGCTTAAACTGAACCATGGCTATTCAGTTTATACCACAGCTGTGGTAATCCACGTGCTATTCTACCTGATCCATGGGCAGCCTGATAGGTCTTGTTCAGGAAATCGATCTTTTAAATACATGTACTCAAAGTCTATAACACAACTTTAACTTAGAACCCAGGATAAAAAATGCTATGCAAAAAAAGTCTTGGAAAAGAAGACAGAAGATTATGACAGCTGTTACATTACAAGAACAGTTTCAGTTTTGCATGACAGAAAAACATGTACATGCACTTATCTCACAGTTTAAATTATTTTCTCCAACATAGTGTATCTTGTTACAACTTGATAATTTCTGTTTTCTATGGGGCCTGAGGGTGCATTTTGTATTTCACTGTTTTTCAATCCATTATTTTAACAATATGAAAGTAGTAGACTAATTTCCCAGTCTGCATCACTTTATCTGCCCTTACCACTTTGCCTCAATGTTACCATTACCATTTTCTAGCCACTTGCCCTCATCTTTCTAGAGTTCCTTCACCAGACAAAGTATTGTCTCACCACTAATTCCTTGCACACAATCTACTCAGTTCAGTCTCAAGGCTCTGGATCCATCACAATACTTCTTAAAGGAAAATTTCTGCTGCATTCAGTCTCAGAATAATGTAAGTGTTTAAAATAGTTTATTTTTCTTTTTCATCTATAGCTGACAAATATCATTTGCTAAGTGTGCAAAGAATTATCACAAGGTAAATTATTATGTACATATAAAAGCCTCACATCACAGTTTCCCAAATTACGCAAAGACCTTAAAGAGGGATTTAACTTTTTAAGGTATATTAAATATAAGGACTATGGCATGGTTTCAGATACTGCAAAAATTTCCTTGTTGACGACTTGCATCAAATATAAGGTAAAATGAAAAACTGTTGCTGTACAAGGGAACATTGAAACAACCCAGATCTTACTAGCTCCTTTCTAAGTCTTTTTGATTGTACATATGCAGAGTATATGCCATAATACATAAAGCAATATATAATTTATATAAATGCATATGATGACAGAGTCAAACAACCAGGAAAAATATATAATACATCTTTTTATAAAACTTATCAAAGATATAAGCAGTTCAGTCTTCTTCCCAGGTATTTTTTCTAGCCCCCTTCTAAAAAAATCTGTATCATATAGGAAAATCTCAGGAGACAGTCAGACCAATTGACTAATTTGTTCTACAGTATTTTGCTCACATTTCTATTAAAAATTAGGAAGAGTTGCAAAGACTTCACCACAGCACAGAGCTTTTTAAATCATAAAATGTTTATCAGTTTCTGTGACGACTCAGTAGACCATTTCAATTCTGGAAAAAAACATCACTAGAAGATATGTGCTTGCACCTTTGTGTTCTCACCTAGTCTTTACATTTTACTCTCCCTTCACTACTTACCTCTGGCTGATTAGAAATGTTTAGAATGAGAGCCCACAGATCAGCTCGGAGTGCTGTAGGACATCCCTGACGAACATACTGCTGAGCTGCAGCACTATCTTGCTCTGCTAAAACTGTAAGAAACAAAACAGTTGATGTAGTGTAAGACTTCTACCAAATACCTTAATTTTTAACTTTAAAAACTGGCTTACCATGCTGTAAGCATTAGCTAATAGGAATATACTGAAAAGATCTCATTTCCACACTACAATTTTTAAGTAATTCCTTGGGAAACAAGGCAATTGGTATTAATCAGCAAGGCTGTACTACATTCTGTCATAACACTTAGTACGTACACATCACTATATCAAGGCTAGTTGCAGCTACTAAGCTGGCAACATGCAGAACAAGCAGCCATTTATAGCCACAAAATACTCCTGGTTTAACTATGACTGGTATCTCAGTTCAAATAGGAGACTGCCACTCATTCTGGCTTTTTTTGTGTCTCCCTTTTTTTCATGTTAACTATAGGAGTATCTTCACAGATAACCGTGGGGCCAGAATTTTCCATTCCAGAGTGGACTGTCATGTTCTCTCATTATTGGTGTATTTACTCTAGAGGATAAAGACCTTGAAAGATGTTGGTTTACCTTCATATTGACATAAAACAAATACTCTACTGCTGACAGGTTTGCTTATTTGGGTCACTGTTGTGAAGCTTTAGGCTACTCTGTCACAAGGGCCTCATGCTGAATACAGTACTGTATATACCATGGAACAGATTATCTCGTTCCCTACTTAAATCTATAAACTTGAAATACACATCTTCAGCTACCGTAATCTGGTAAAAGTGTTCCTCACCAAGGGAACACTTTGTGTGTGATTAACTGCACCCAGATACCCAAAATGTCTTCCCCAAAAGAGAGAGAGAGAGCTGGGAGAAATTTCTGTGTAATTATCTAGACATTACATAGGTGTCTGACTGCTACTCGGAAGTTTCCAAATCCATTTCCTCTAATTTTTCTGAAGTGTCTATGAAACAGCTTGCTTTTCTGTACTTCATTGAGTTTGATATTCATAATATCTGCTCTGATATGATTTAGAAGGATGAGGTTTGGAATTAAATATCTATCTAATTGATTTTCTCTTTCTTTCCTTTTTGCTTAAATACTGAATAGACCAGCTTGCCAAATTTTTGTTTAACTTGCTGAGCTCTAACACAGACATTCCTATGATCCTTTGTTCCTGCATGAAGAGGGGAAAAAACCCCCATTCCATTCTCCACAGAACTTCAGAAATACTGATTAATCTTGGAAACCCTGAGTATTTACCTTATTTTTCTTACTGACATAGAAAATATTAAGAAGTAGTTTTGGTATATACAAGATGGGTTTTACTAAACACAACAAAATAAAATCCTCAGACTTGGCAATACATCTAATATAAAAGTAAGATAAATACCTCAAACAAAGTCATAACTAACACCTATTAGAGCATGCAGCAGGATTCCCACTGAATGAAAAGGCATTTCAGTTTATGGTCAAGACACATATTTACAAAATTTTTAGTCTTTGAATATAGGAAAAGAAGGCATTCTCTAGAATAGAGCTGCTCAGTATAGACAAGAGATGACAAATAGGAATGACAAGGTGGAGTTGAATGAATAGTTCAAGAAGTCCAGAAAATATAGTTTATTTGGAAGAGTGGGAAAAGAACAGAGAGGTGGACAGTACCTAATGAGTTGATCTTGGATTAGAAAATTGACAGTGCAGGACACAAAGATATCAAAAGAAGTAAGAAAGAAAGAAAGAAAGATCATTGCTGTGTTACTGCAACAAAAAAAATTAGGATGGAGCACTTTTTGGACAGTATCCTGCCTATTTTTTCCTTTGATGCTAATGTTCAGCAGGAATCAGAAGAGACAGGAATGAGTAAATATTGGTGTATTTCAACCATTCCTTGTATGTTTCTTCTATAAGCAAACTTAAACTATTAAATTATTATTTCCTTTAACTTCCCCTTCCCTTTGTAGGTTATTTCTTAACCTACAAAAACAATCCTCGAACTTTTCAGTAAAATAGAGAGACAAGTAAGTGAATATTCCATAGTGGCTAATACGGAATACCAATATTAATTGCTAACACTGCAATATTCTGCAATTGCAACTGATTATTAAAAAGACTATTCTGACACAAAAGCATAGATCCCATTACAGTAATGAGAACTTTGTGTGCAGAGAAGGGACTCCACAGAATTTTGATTTTAAACTGAAATTCAGTAGTGGAACAAGTTAAGTTGCCACCAAAAAGAAGTCTATGTGCTTCCTATTTTGTTCTTATTGAAATACCTGTGGAGCTTTTTGTCTGGTAGCTACTGGTAGACTGCAAATGTTTGCTTTTCTGTCCCTGTCTAAATGATAACAGTATTAGTGATTGTCCATCTAAATTACAATGGTATTACTGATAATGCTTTGTGTTAGTCTAAGATCTTAAAATTCTAAGAGGTACATGCAAATACAAATTTACTACATGCATTCTTAACTACTCACAGTTTGTTACAGATAAAAACAGATCCATACCTTTCTGCCCAACACGTACATGTTCATTTTCAAAGAACTCTAGAAAACAAAGACACAGAAAAGCATGGGAAAAAACAAATGAAAAAGGCACCCCAGCTGATAATGTATTTTGTAATTTTACCATACATCATTACACATTCAGTTGCTATTTACTACTAACCTCAATAAAAGTTAACCTGCATCAAAGTTCTTTTTCAAAAACTAATTTTCTGTTTCAAAAAAACAAATATCAAAGCAGCACTATACTACATGATTTTCAACTAGGCAAGTTTCCATTTAAAAAGAAAAATCTTGTTACACTATAGTGTTTTCCATTTTCATGTCAAAAGACCATTTTAAAACCTCTTTCTACAGCAATAGATGCATACATGGAGAAACAACAGGGATTATACACTATTTACTGAATATTAATATATGGATACGTTCTGTAATATTTTCTTGACAACAGTTATTTTAAATATGTTTGTAAGTATATTTGTATGTATATATATATGTATATATATATGTGTGTGTGTGTGTATACATAAAATATGCCTGTTAGCTGGATTAACATTTACTGATCATTTCTGTATTTCTGGAAACAGGCAACGTGGTTCTCTATATCCTGAAGTGTTCAAACATATTGAAATTAATGTATTCTCTACTTAAGGTGATGACTTTAAAACGTCTCCAAATCTGACTCTTCATATATGCAATGTTTTCTATTATTAGCTGTATTTTACTATGAAGATCACTACAATCATAGTTACAGAACAAATATTTATGATTTACTATGGGAAAAATACACAAATTTTTTTATAATTTCGAAGGATTCTACTCATTAGTGTTCTGTCTGCATGGCATTAGCTTACCAGGAGGCACTTGTGCTGAATCATCAATACCTAGCTGTCCTATATTTAAGCCTAGTTCACTAAAGTCTTCTTTCTGAAAAGGAACAGAACCATAATAAAGTAATTAATATGTTTAATTCTCTAAATCACTTGAGATTTCCTCTGAAAGGCTTAATGTATTTTCTGAACCAAACTAAGTTCTTCTAAATGCATACATGTGAAATAGACTCTCACATCAATTCTTACTCTAGTTTTAGTTATAAGCTCCAGTTTGCATGTCAAGTATGAGCTCCACCTGGATGTAGTGAAGTGGTGAATGAAAGATCAGGCTAAGGATCTCTAATTCCCATCTCTTTTCCAACCCAGATGAAAGTTTTTCTACTAGAATAAAATTTGCAAGGGCCTCGTCAGTGAAGCATTTAGAAAAACTCCCCTATATAATATGCTAGTACTCAAATATTTCTTTTCATTTACAACCTGACAATAAAGGGATTTTAAATTATATTGAGAAGAAAGTCAGAAGCTAACTCATTGTCAGACTACTGATCTTGCACAGAATCTGCAGAATTGAGATGTGATACAAATTTGAAGTTTCTTGTACAGAAGAAAAATTATTAAGTGACTAACACATATAGAAGTATATTTTTGGCACAAATTAAACATGTTTGGCATAAAATGAAAACTTCTCTACTGGCAGAAATTTTACTGTTTATGTTTTATTTTTCATTAAAAATATTTTTTCTTAGAAGTTCTTTATGCTCTGTATTTTAACTACATATTTGGATTGATTTTCATTTTCAAAAGGAGAAATTTATGATGATACTAATATTCATTTTTATTGGTTAGAATAATTTTCATTAGCAAGAAAAAAAACTCTTACAGAAACCTCTTATAAGAGAAAAATATACTTACCAATTCTGGAATGTCTTTAACTTTTAAGGGAACCTGAATTAGTCCCAGATGATTTCTGAAACTAGGCTGCTCTCCATTTTCATAATTTGGGTT
>WBNO01000118.1:0-21356 GCA_013400575.1 Peucedramus taeniatus
TTGTAACTCTCTGTTGAATGTCATTTGCTCACTGTTTGCACTGTTACCCCACTTTAGCTGTTTTAGCACTGCTACCTCTCTTTAGTTTGCTGCACTGTTATCCCCTCTTGTTTTCCCACCCCTCTTCTGCTCAGTAAAAACTGAGGGGATAAGATGGGATGATATGAGGGGCTGGTAAAGTCTTGTAAGTCTAAAAATTCATTTTTTCAAACTCACAGATCAACTCATCACCCCCAAGCATCCTGCTGTGTCTCCGGTGGCAGGGAATCCCCAACTATTCCAGACAGGATTTTGGATGCTCCTCATCCTTCCATCAGCTGTTGCATGGATCATCCCTCAGCCCAATCAGAACATCTGGGTCACACTGGCCAAGGCAGCAGAACAATCTGTGCCTGTCCATGGGCAGCGTGGACAACGTTCTCTCAACGTGCCTGGTAGGATTCCCTTAGCAGTAAATGAATACCCACATACAGATAAAAACCCAACCTGGAGATGCTTGGGACAGCTGGACCAAGACCCTACCTCGAGCACCAGAGGAACCCCAGGAATTAGAGCTCTTGGGGTCCTCTAAAGCTCATTNAGTATCAACCTCCTGACCAACACCTGATCCACCCTGAACTTATTAGGTCTACCCATAGGAAAGATGTAACCCCATTTAACAAAAATTATACCCCTCCAAATTGGTGCAATTACACCAGTCCTACACTTTCTTCATCCTCACTCCATCCCAAAGTGCTGCCCCAGGGAGTGTTCCTTATCTGTGGGGACCAAATATGGGCTAGGATCCCCTCATGCCTTCAAGGGGGTCCCTGCAGCCTTGGCCAGCTTACTACTCTCACCCCAAACATTACTTTACTCCAAAATTTGAAACAAAAAGGGAAATTGGCACGCCAAAAGAGATCATATACTGAATTTGATGAAAATTGCCATAGACAAGTTTACAACTGGAACAAAGAAAAGAGTCGCGGTCTCATGCTGCTACACCTTTGGGTGGTCACTCAGGGGTCAGCAGTGGCCAGAGCTGCCCCTGAGGCTGGGCACTGCCCTGGAGAGCCGATCCCAGCGTGTGGATGTGATCAGGGAGAGCAGGCTGGGCACTGCCCTGCCTGGGAGGGCACTGCCAGGATTCGGGAATGCTGGGCTGTGCCAGGAGTGTTTGGGGTGCCTGACCCCGTAGGGGCCCTGCAGAGGGGTCAGACCCCCAGGCCTCGCTCTGGGGGCATTTTCCTGCTGTGCTGGACAGATGAGGCAGAGGCAGGGCAGGGCAGCTGTGAGCAGGCATTCCTGGGAATACTGAGTGGAAATTCAGCGTGGATTCCGCACTCCTCGGTTCCTCCAGGGCACAGCAGCCCCTGCTGGGTGGGGGCATGTAGAGGATCTCCTGCAGCACTCCTGGGGCACCATCCCATGTTCCCTTTGCCATATTTCCAGTCCAGCCATGAGGGACCCAGGCAGTGTGACCCTGGCACTGGTGCTGTGACAGAGCCAGTGTGGCCCCACCAGGCTCTGACACCACCCCAGGCCCGGCGCTGTCCCTTTGTGGAGCATGTCCCACGAGTGTGGTGAGGGAGTGGCACAAACTGGAGGTGGCTCTTCGCCCTCCACTGGGGGTAACTGGGGCAGGAGGGGAAGGGGTGTCCCACAGGCTCTGGTCAGGAAGGTCTGGGGGAGCCTCACTGGGTCCCCAGTGTCACCAACTAGCCTGACACCATCCAGCTGCCAGGGGACACCACCCTCAGGGGAGAGAGGAGGAGGAGGAGTGTGGGCAGAGGAGCAGAAGCAGGATGAAGTCACGAGGAGATGGTTTCCAGCTCTCAGATGTCCAGGGGTCACTTAAAGCTCTGGCAGGAGGAGGTGGCACTTGGTCACAGCGACGGGAACCTGCGGAGGCGCCTGCCTCGTGGGGAGGGCTCTGCTCCTCCCCATAGGGTGCTGGCAGCCCACCACCCTACAGCTCCCTGGAGCCGAGCTGGGCTAAGCTTGGGCTGGGAAGGAGCAGATAACCCTTCCTGCTCACTCTGGGAATAGAAGCCACTGGAGCCCTCGGGCGAGAGCAGGGGCGCGGGGGTGTTGGCAGCGTGGTTACTGGGGCACAGCTCTGCTCTGCTGGGGGCTGCTGCCTGGGCAGGCTCAGGGGGCCTGGCCCCCGCCCAGCGGGATCTGCAGCAGGGTGGGGGACTGCTCCATGATGCGCACCAGCAGCTGGTCGATGTAGTTCTCCAGCTCGTGGATGTGCTCCTCCTTCTTGCTCAGCTCGCCCTCCTTCTGCAGCAGCAGCTGGATCAGCTCGTCGTGGGTCAGGTGGTAATACTTGGCTGACTGGTCCAGCTGGGCAGGCTCCTGCTGGGAAGCAAGGGGGACATTCAGGGACTGGAATTAAAACCTCTGCTCCTGGTAACGTCTGCAGGATGCAGCGACAGCCAGAGCACTCCTGCTTTCCATATCTGTCTTTCCAAACTGGAGAGGCAGGAGCAGCACAGGGGACCCACAGAGACCTCGTGTGCACACAAAGCACCAGCTGAACTCCCTGCAGCACCCACAGGGCTTCTGAGAGCCGCAGGGTTGTGCTTGTCCTTCAATCAGGTGAACCCCAGCAGCGTTTTCCATAGGACACTGGGGAGGCAAATGGAGTGGGAGTGGACAAAGGGATGGAGGGGTCACCCTCGGAACACCCTCTGTGTCCTCAGAGGTAGCACAGGTGCTTTGCTTGCCCCAGCACAGCAGTGTTTGGAGGATATCCAGGTCAGCAAAGCTCCAGGAAGGACCTTCCCCCAGCCAGGATTAGGAACCCCTCAGAGCAGCAGTCAGGCAGCTACTGCACCTTCCACTTTCCATACCTTGTGGAGACCAGGTTGGACACTGGGGCTTGGAGCACCCTGGGACAGTGGGAGGTGTCCCTGCCCATGGCAGGGGTGGCTCTGGATGGGATTTATGATCCCTTCCAACCCAACCCATTCCATGTTTCTACAAGCAGGGATTCACTCACTCACTCAACACCACCCCCAAACCAAAGCAGGTGATGGGAGAACGATGGGGAGAGGAGGCGCAGAGCCCATGGGAGAAGGGAGGCAGAGCAGCCCAAGCTGGACCCTCACCCACCCCATGGCAGGCCCTGCTCTGCCTTCCCCCACAGCAGCCCCTGTCCCCAGCACACCTGGAGCAGCTGTGCCACAGCCTCCTACCTTTAACTTGGGGTCGGTTTTGTCGGGGTGGGAGGCTGGGGCCACGGGCTGGACGCTGCTCGTGGTCACTGTCTTCAGCCTCTCCAGGCCATTGCTCAGCGCCGAGCTCAGGCTGGCTCTGTGCTGCTGCTTCCTCTCGCTGGAGCCCTCCTGCACAGCACTCAGGGGCTTCACGGGGTGGGGGCTGCGGGCAACAAGGGTGGGACAATCAGCACCTTCAGTGCTCCCACTGCCTGGCATTGCACAGGGATGGCACCACCCAGGAGACTGAGGAACAGCTGAACCCCAGTGTCTGTGCCACCCAGGAGACTGAGGAACAGCTGAACCCCAGTGTCTGTGCCACCCAGGAGACTGAGGAACAGCTGAACCCCAGTGTCTGTGCCACCCAGGAGACTGAGGAACAGCTGAACCCCAGTGTCTGTGCCACCCAGGAGACTGAGGAACAGCTGAACCCCAGTGTCTGTGCCACCCAAAGCTCTCCTGCCCTGAGGAGAGCCAGCAGGGCAGGCAGAGCCTGTGGAGCTGTTCCCACCCAGACAGGAGATAAGAGCCCCAGCACAAGTGCTTGGCTGAGATCCTGGTGCCCACACCTGCACTGCCCATCCTCACTGAGAACCCTGTGGGTCACCACTGCCAGCTGCCAGGGGCTCAGACACAGCTCCAGTATGATCAGAGGCTGCTGCACCCACTGCCCAGAGCAGCTTTTTGCTGCCCAGGGACCCCCAGATTGGTCTGGGGTCACCACTGATGCTCCAGCCCAAGAGTTGAACGTCACCTGCCTGAAAGCCCCCACAGAATTTGTCCCCCTCCACGAGGCCAAAAGGAGGGTGAGGAGCCAGTTAAGGGGGAATTAGATTTTCATTTATTTTTGCCTCATTCTTCACCCAAAAGGCTCTTTCTGGGCTTAAACAAAGTCCAGTTCCTTCTCAGTGTGATGGAAAGAGAAGTGACCTGATGCTCCCTCCCTGCAAGGAGCAGGCACAGCTGTGCACCATCCTTGGGATGGAAACACCCAGACTTCCATCCATTGGGATGGAAACATCCAAACATCCATCCACTGGGATGGAAACATCCAAATATCCATCCTCAGTATGGAAACATCCAAGAGTCCATCCATCCTCGGTATGGAAACATCCAAACATCCATCCATTGGAATGGAAACATCCAAACGTCCATCCACTGGGATGGAAATATCCAAACCTCCATTCATTGGGATGGAAACATCCAAATCTCCACGTGGGAGCTCTGCATAGCCTCTCACAGGGGACAACCCCACCAGCTGTGTGTCCCAGCGGTGCTGGGTCCTCGTGCCTTGGCCATGGTGATGGGATCAGGACACACCAAGGATGTGGAAATCCTCTTCAACCACGATGATGCCTCCTGCTGTCCATGTGCTGGGACGGGACAGCACTGGCAGCCTCCAGCCTGCTCCAACAAGCCAAAGGACCAGCTCCTCCCAAGGGACAGATCTCTTCCCTCTGGTGTCCTGCGACAGGACCAGGGAATGGCTGGAGCTGGGTCAGGCTGGAGATCAGGAAAGGTTCTTCCCCAGAGGGTGCTGGCACTGCCCAGGCTCCCCAGGGAATGGGCACGGCCCCGAGGCTGCCAGAGCTCCAGGAGCCTTTGGACAGCACTGCAGGGATGGACAGGGTGGAGTTTTGGGGGGTCTGGGCAGGGCCTGGGGTTGGATGGATGACTCTGGTGGGTCTCTCCCAGCTCAGCACACTCTGTGATTCTCTGATCCCTTGGCATAGCTGTCCAAGCACAAGGACAGAGCCCAGGACTCCTGGGCAGATGGAGAAGGATCCCACAGCCCTAAGGGGAGTCACTCACAGTGCCAAGGGCTGGAGGAGTTGCTGTTGTGCACATGAGGTTCTAAACCCTGACCAGGAGCTACAACCACCAGGACACTGCAGGACAGGCGTGAGGAGAGGGCTGGGGGAGCCACCAGGGCTGCTCATCACAGCCAGGCCTGAGCCCCAAATGTCACTGTCACCTTGTGCATCCCCACAGCCAGCACAGAGGCTACAAGCAGAGTGTGGCTGGGAACCTCCCTGGGACCAAGCTGCCCTGGGAAGGCAGAGGGAAAGCTTGGATGTGTTTGAAACAGGGAGATATTCCCACCCAGGTGTGGCCACAGGCAGCTGCCAGCCCCAGGGCCAGTGGGAACAGTCCCTGCTGCAGGGCTGGGAAAGGTACTTTGAAAAGAAATCATCATCCTACTGCTCCCCACTGAGGCTGGTGTGTGCAGGGCTCTGCCTCCTCTGCTTGTCTCTGGGAGGATCCAAGAACTGGAGACATTCCTCGAGCTGGGTTTGTCCTGGGATGGTGGCACCAGGTCCTTCCAGAGGAGCAGGGGAGCTTCACACCTCACAGCCAGCTCTGAAGTCCTGGTGACCTGCCAAGAAGCTGGACCAGTTTCCTGTCCTGGTCCATGAACATCAACTCGAGCGTGGAATCAGCTGCTCACCGGCTCCTCACCCAGAACTGCATCCCAAATGGATCTGAGTGAGGATGGAGCTTAAGGCCAAGGGGAAGCATCTCAGGGTGACACTGGCCCAGCCCTGTCCCCCTCTCTGAGCCAGCCTTGCCCTGTCTCAGCTTTCACTGGTGCTCCCAAGGCCACTGCAGAGCACAGGGAAAAACCGGGTGCATTTCCCTCAGCAGCTCCCAAAGGGAGTTGAAACGCTCATCAAAATGCTCCTCACAGAGAAGAAATCCAAGGGAATCCCTCTCCCATGGCCCAGCTGCTGTGCCTGGAGCACCACACAGCACCCAAGGCCAGCTCTCCATGGAGCAAGGGTCTAGAGGAGCAGGGGGCATGGCTGGGCTCAGGATCAGCTCTCCAGCTCTGGCTGGGCTCAGGATCAGCTCTCCAGCTCTGGCTGGGCTCAGGATCAGCTCTCCAGCTTTATCTAGGCTCGGGATCAGCTCTCCAGCTTTGGCTGGGCTCGGGATCAGCTCTCCAGCTTTGGCTGGGCTCGGGATCAGCTCTCCAGCTCTGGCCCTGCGTGTGCCAAGCCACGCTCCCAGTTCCAGGGGCTCCACGAGGATCACCAAGATGAGGTGACTTAACCTGACACCCCATTTCCAGAACACAGTCATTCTCTGCACTCTTGACAGGAGGGAGGCACAGCCTGTGCCACCACCTCAGCACCTGTGACATCCCCAGTCCTGCCACCTGCAAGTGCCACAGGATGCTGGGCCAGCCCCAAATCCAGTGCAGGAGCAGGAGCTGCACAGCTGCTGGATCCCAGTGCAGGAGCAGGAGCTGCACAGCTGCTGGATCCCAGTGGAGGAGCAGGAGCTGCACAGCTGCTGGATCCCAGTGGAGCAGGAGCTGCACAGCTGCTGGATCCCAGTGCAGGAGCAGGAGCTGCACAGCTGCTGGATCCCAGTGGAGGAGCAGGAGCTGCACAGCTGCTGGATCCCAGTGGAGGAGCAGGAGCTGCACAGCTGCCGGGCTCCTCCAGGCACTGGAGCTCCCAAGACAAGGTCCCAGGCTGTCCTTGGGGTCCCTCCTGTCCCGGGCATGTGGCACGTCCCCAGCAGTGAAGGCACCATCCTGCCCCATCCCCAGGAGCAGCAAAGGCCCCTCCACACACCTGGGGCTTGCAGCTGATGCTGCCTTGCCCCAGCAGCCACACAAGATCACCAAAGAGCCTTCCCAGAGACTTGGGAAGGGGCCATGGGACCCCACTCCCAGTTTCCAGCTCTCCTGAGGAGGCACTGAACCCCCTCACCCCAAACTCTCACCATCCCACAGCAGGTACCCCCTCCCCTTCACCTGCAGACACTTCTGTTCCAGCCAGGACTTAATGCCCATTCCAAGTCTGAAGTATTTCAGTATTTCCTTTTTCCCTCCACCTTTTTTCCACCACCTTTCCCTCATGTCTGTGCCTCTGGTGATTCCAACAGGAGATGATCCTGGGAAGGGAAACATGGCCATGGGGATTGGAAAAGATCCCTTCCAGCCTTCCTCCCTCACCCTGGGACAGTTCTCACATCTCCCTGGTCCTATAAAGCCATTCAGAGCCTCAGAGCCTTCCCCAGCGGCCTCAGGAGCTCTGCAGAGGTTCTTCAGTCACAGAAGTACCCAAAACGTGCTGGAGGAACCTGAGCAGGGACGTTGCAGGAGCTCCTGGCCATGTGTCACTGATATCCAGGATCTGCAGCTCCTGGATCCCAGCCCATTCCATCCCAGGAGCCAGCCAGGCCTGGATGGACGCACAGGCAAGGCTGGGGATGACCACGAGCAGGTACTGCCAGCACAGAGACTCCTGTGCTTCCCTCCCTGCCTCCCTCCCCTTTGGGATCCCAGGACACTTCTCTTTCCATGAAACATAACAAAATCCACGTTTCTGTGCAGCAGCCCAGCAAATTTTGAAGAAGGCTATCTGCTGGTGGATGAATAATCCAATTAAAAATTATTGTAGGGCCTGGCCTAAGTAAGAAGAAAAAAGATCATCTGACAGACCCAGCAGATGCTGTCTTTGCTCCCCAGATCACTTGGCACCTCATGCTCAACCCAAGAAGGGATTCCCTTGTGGAAGGACTGGAGCTCAGTGGGTTCTGCTGGCCCCATCCTCCCTCCCCCCTCTCCCCAGGGCCACAACTGATCTTGTTCTTGGGGCAGGTGGGATTTTACCATTTTGGTGCCCCCAGGAAGCTCCATTTGCCTCATGATCAGTGAGGCTGATCAATAAATCCCTGCTGGAGCTTGGTAAATCCCCTGGGCAGGCAGAGCCCAGGCAGACCAGGGGAAGGAGTACCAGGAAAATGAGATGAACTGAAGGACACAGAGCAATGCCCTGAACTCACCAGCTTTGCTTCGTGGCATTTGTACAGACCCAGGATTGACCTGGGAGGAGGAACAGCCCCTTCTTCCCACCCTTCCCACTCTCATCAGCCTCAAGGCTCAATCCCACCTGCTTCATCACCAATGGGCATCTTGGCAGGAGGGAGGGGAGAGGGGCATTTCACTCTGGTGAAAAAACTCTATTTTTGGCTATGGAGAGAAGATTTTCAGTACTCAACGGGCACTTGAGAGGAAAGCAGCCAAAGCTGGATGGATGGAGAGGGCAGGGGCAGCAGCTGTGCACATGCCACGAGGGAGCTCAGGAGAGCACACACAGCCACAAGCTCTCCTGGCAGGCATGGGAAAGGCATTTCTTCTGCAAGCACAGGGGGATGATGGAGCCAAAATCAGCAGTGGGTGAAATGTGGGTGCAGCTCTGAATTTCCAGCTGGGGCAGGTCGTGGGTGCATGGAACCCTCTGCCCTGGCCAGGGAACACCCCGGACACCAGCGGCCACTCCCCCCTGCATCCCAGAGAGCTAAGGCTCCCGGCAGCTCAGGCTGGGCTCTCTGGGACTGGGGGAAGGTGAGGGAACAGGAGCTGCAGCACCGCGTGGAGCAGCTTCCCGTCCTCGGAGCGAGCCCAGCCCTGCCAGGAGCAGAGGGGGCCAGGAGCAGAAGGGGCCGGGGCTCACCTCTCCCACACACACACCCTTCTCCTTCCCCGCAGTGCTCACCTGGTCGTCTGCTGGCCAAGGGGCTTCTCAGCCGGCCGTGTCTCCCTGGGCAGAACCAGGAGCGCTGAAGCCTGTGCGTCCCGGGGCTGCGGGCGCGGGCAGGGCCGGGCGGCGGCGCGGCTGGCGGGGACCCCCGCGGGGGGCCGGGGGGGGCCACACGGCTCGGGGTTAGTGGCAGCCACGAGGAAAGGGGAGGAGGAGGCCAGGGGCTGGCTGGCATGCAGGGGGGTAGCGTTAGTGGGCTGCAAGCCGTGCCCGAGGGTTTCCTCCTGCAGGCTGCGGAAGCTGAAGTCGCCCTGCTCAAGCTTTTCGGGCAGCACAGCCTGGACAGGGAGAGGGGCTGGGGGCTTCTCCACGAAGGGATTGCTCGGGGAAATCGGGCTCAGCGCCAGGGTAAAGGGATTTCTCAGGGCTGAAGCTCCCTGCGTGTGCCTCTCTGCCCTATCTGGCTTCCAGAAATCTGCTCTCTTGAAGTCTATCCTGCTCTCTGCCCAGTGCCCCTCGGGCTCCTCGCTGGCGGGGGTCCTGCCCTGCTCTGCCTCCTCGGGAGGGGCACGGGGCTCAAGCTGCTCTCCTGCTCGCCCCTCACCATCCTGGCACACCAGCTCCAGCTGGGATGGACTCTGCCCGTGTTCTGACCTTTGAGGCTGTGGCTGTGGATGCCCAGCTGCCTCCTGCTCTTCCAGAGCTGTCCAGCTGGCTGGCTGGCCCAGGTCTAGCTTGGAAGGTGGTTTTAGTCCTGAAATACTGAGCTCCTCAGGGAACAGCTCCTGTTTGGAGGCCGTTTCCCATTTGGCACTGTCTGTGGCCCCCTGAGGGGATAAACGGGGGTGGCTCCAGCTCTCAGCACCCGACTGGTCCAGTCCATCCAGGAAGAACTTGGATGCGCAAGTCTCAAACTGCTCGGCCACATCTGTCTTGTTCATCTCTGATGGGTGTCCCCCGACAAAGGTGTCCCCTGTCCCCAGCTGGCTGGCTCCTGTCTCCAAGCCAGCTGCTGAGTCCACAGCAGCAGCTCTGGCCCCCTCAGATGGTGGGGACTCGCTCCTGGTTTCAGCGGCGCCCGCTCCCGGCGCTGGCACGGAGGGCTCGCTGCTCCCACGGCTCCTTGGCAATCCCATCGCTATTCTTGGGCCCTCTGAGTCTTCCCATGGCTTCTGTTTGCCTTGCTGGGCGCCACCAGGCTCCCCCTCCTTGTCGTCCCCCCCGGCACCCACGGCTGCGAACCGCCTGGGGGGTTTGGGGGGTGGCACGGCCAGGCCGGGCAGCGGCTCCTCGGGGGGCCCTGCCCACGGGGACAGCACCACGTGCCTCTCGCGGATGTCGGAGCTGAACTTCAGGAGGCCGTCGCTGGCCTCGAGCCGCATGCTGGCCTGCAGCCGGAACACCGAGCTGCGGATGTCCAAGGCGCCCTCCTGGCCGCCCCCGGGCTCCGTGCCTGGCTCGGGGAACCTCCACCCCGCCGCGTCCCCGAGCACCCGCGGGGGCACGGCCACCACGGTGCCGCCGGGCAGGGCCTCGGGGGCCAGCTCGGGGGGGAAGGAGCTCCTGGGTAACACGCAGGTGGCGGCACGGGACGAGCTCTGCGCTTCGAAGGTGGCCTCGCCCAGGAAGGGCGGGCGCGGGCCGAAGGGGCCCCGGGGAGCCGCGCGCTCCTCGGCGCTCTCAGAGGGCTCAGCGGCGGTCTCCGTGGCTATGGTCATCCAGCCGTTCGTCCCTGTGCTGCAGGACTCCTCCTCACCACTGTCCCCTCCCTCCCTCCCGCTATTCTCAGTGCTTGGTGCTGTTGATGCCTCTTTGTCCCCAGGGTTGCCCGAGGCGAACGCAGCTGACCAGACCATGGGCGTGCTGCTTTTCCTCCTCCTGGCCATGGAGCCCGCCGACACGGGGCTCAGCACGTCCTCGATCACCGTGGCCTCCTGGGTGGTGCTCACCAGGTTGGCCCCCACGTCTAAAGTGGAGAAGTTTGTCCAGGAGCGGAGAGCCGCAGGGATTTCAGCGTCGATGGGCGACTCGGCCTTCTCAAACACCTTGGAGCCCTTCTGGCAGGGTGGCTCTGCTGAGCTCTCCGTGGGGCTGGCTCTGTTGGGCTCGTCGATGAAAGCCATGCCCTCTGCTGCCACCGAGGCAAAGAAGTTCTCCTTCTTCCGCTCTGGTTTGAGCCTGCTGGTGGCAAAGGCATCGAAGGTATCGTCCCACTCCGAGGGCGGCGGGGGGACGGCGGGGTCGGTGTTGGCAGGAGGGAGCTCTCCCAGTGCTGGGGGAGTGGTTTCTGGCACGGCGACACCAACATTCTGGGCTGGAGACTCCCTCTCGGGGTCTGTCTGCCTTGGGGAGGCAGAGGGACTGCAATCCTCAGAGGAATAAAAGCTCCCAGCGACCTCTGGTGCAGCATGCGGCCCAGGCGGGAAACTAGAGAGAAAGTGAGTAGGTGAAGGAGAATTTAGTACCTGGTCAGTGAGGAGCTCCTCAAAGAAGGGATTGCTCTGCAGGGAGTTGAGGAATGGGTTGGTGGGGGCCAAGCATCCGGCCTGTCTGTCTCCAGGAGCGGGAGGGAGGTTAGAGCTCGGCATGCTAGCGGCAAGGGCGGCAGGGCACGGGGCAGGGGAGCAGGGAGCACAATGAGAAGGAGCATCTGAGCTGGTTTCTACCTGAGGAGACACTTCCAGGCTGTGGAGGGAAGACAGAACAGTCCTCCTGGTTAATGCTGTGACAGGGCTGGAAGCACACACCACACACACCACAGACGCTCCGCTCCAAGCAGCGCAATGACCGAGTCCATGCCTGGCTCTTGTTAGGCACAGCAATGATTATGGAGTCACGGCGTGGAAAGGGCATGCACAACACCCGGGAAGGGGCAGCCCTGCTCCCAGGACACTCCTCCACATTCCCCTTCTGCCTTGCCAGGAGCCAGAGAGATTTCCCCATCTCCTGTGGCCCAAGGACTCGCCCGGTGAGTTTGTCCCGGTGCTGGGGGCACCCAGGGCAGGTGGAGCACGAGGAGCAGCCCAGGCTCTTGGATCAGGGTCACCTGAACCAGCCCAGGCACACAGAAGAGTCTTTCCCAGTTCACCCCAGTGCCTCCTCACTGGTTTGCCAGGATGGCTCCCAGGCACATGGAGCTCAGACTTGCACAGGAGGGAGGGACAGGGCTGAGGGAGGCCGAGGAACAGAGCCCAGCAGGAGGGAGCATGTGGCCAGGACAGGGCCCTGTCCCCACTCTGGACTCTGCCCTGCCTCCCACATGCCCCTTGTCACATCACTTCTGCCCAAGATGCCTGAAACCCCACGGGGAATCCCAAGGTGGATCCAAGGGGGATTCAGCACACCTGGAATTCAGAATCTTAGCCCAAGTGAGGCTGACAGCACCCTGCTGCCTGCTCAAGCAGGACTGAGGGACCTTCCTTTGGGATTTCATTGATCTCCCTTTGGGAACAACTCCAGCAATGTGGAGTCACCACCCCGAGGAGGCTCCCCAGGCTCAGAGGTTCTCACATCACAGAAGGGGGTGTGGCGTGGACACCCCACATCCATCTGGTGCTCTGACTGCCAGGCTCCCTCTCCTGGGCCCATCCCCTTGCCTCACCCTCGGGAGGAGCAATCCCATCCCCAGGACAGGGGCACCTGGCCCTGCCCCATAACAGATCCCATGGGATTGATGCCTCCTGCACCAGAGAGCTCCAGAGAGTTTCCCTCTTGGCTGGGGAGAGATATGGACATGGATCAGCCAGCTCTGGGCACACCAAGGTTCAAGGGGAAGGAATGAATTGCTTTGCCAAGGTGCCCAGGGTATGTCCAGCCCTGGAGCTCCCTGGGATTTCCCTGCCCAGCTGCTGGGAGGGATTGCAGGTGGCACTGCAAGATCACAAAGTTGCTTGCACAACTATTTCCATGTTACTGTGCATCCACCAAACGCCTCAGACACATTTCAAAGCACCAAATGCCATCTTGAGGCAAAAGCTGACGCTGGTGGTGGTGCAGCTGGTCGGTCCCAAAGCAGGGAGGGAGTTGGGCTGGCAGCACCTCGGCCCAGGAGCGATGCCCCCACCATGGGCACCCCCTTCTCCCACTCCTGGCAGCTGCACAGCCCCTTCCCACATCCTCCTCTGAGCAGCTCCTTGGGAAGGTGCCCATCCATGCCACCAAAGTGCCCATGCCAGTCTGGGGGCAGGGAACACTCCCAGCTCTGCTCCAGCACCCATGGGACACCACCCAGACACCACTGAAGGGACCTGGCAACCCAGGGACAAAGAAAAGCCTCGACCCCTTGCTCCTGGCTCAGAGCTGCAGCTCCCTTGGGGCACAGACAGCTCGTGGGTGCCCTCTCCTGCTGTCACCAAGCAGCAGTGCTGGCCATGCCCAGCCTGGTCCCCACCCTGACCCGTGTCCTCCTCTGCTTGGCCCAGGGAGGAACAGCCAGGAATGCCCCCACAGCTGCAGCCCAGCTCCTCCCTGGGGTTTTGGGTGAGCACACAAAGTCTCCTGGAGTTTTGGGAGAAGCTGATGGAGCCTGAGGCATAAAGCACTCCAGACTGGCAGCCACTCTGCACAGAGAGAAACCTTTCCTGGCATTGCCAGCCTGGAGATCAGAGGAGTGTTGAACTTTTTCCCCTAATTCCCCTCAAATTCGAGCTCCCCAGAAGAGGAGAGCAGCTGCTCAGTACCTGACCACCCAGCTGGATGAGTCCACAATGTCCACAAATTAATTTTAACAGGACAAACCATGGCAAATTTTCCTTCCCAGCTGGAAAGGGAAGATGACAAGGGAAGGTGACAAGGTCCAACCACCACAATCCTGGGGTGGCTGCAAGGGACACATGGCTCTGCCCCAGCTCTGCCTGTCCTGCTGCACTGCTCCCATGCTTTGCTCCAGACTGAGATCCATCCTTTGCTGAGTAAGAGCAGCCAGGGCCTGATCCAGCTCTGCTGGGCTCCAGCTCTAAAAGGCTGCAGAGCATTAATCAGCTGCACTGATTAACGAGCACTGGCTGCTAATGACTGTGCCAGCTGCCAGAAGCTGAGTGGGTGAAGTTCCCTCCTCAGGGCTGGCTGATGCCAGAGCAGCCCCTGGCCCAGGCTCCTGGAATTGCACCAATCCCCACCTGCACAGGGGCAGGAACAGCTTCAAGGCCTCCTCAAACCCCCAAGATGATCCTGTCTTCATTCCCCAGGTCATCATGGAATGGCTTGGGTTGGAAGAGGACTTAAGGATCATCTCACTCCACCCCTGCCATGGCAGGGACACCTCCCACTGTCCCAGGCTGCTCCCAGCCCCACTGTCCAGCCTGGCCTTGGGCACTGCCAGGGATCCAGGGGCAGCCACAGCAAACCTGGGAATTCCAGCCCAGTCCTTCCCCACCCTCCCAGCCAGGAATTCCTTGCCAATCTCCCCCTTCCCAGTGGAAGCCATTCCCTGTGTCCTGTCCCTCCAGGCCTTGTAAAGTCCTGATGGGGCTCATGGGGTGCTGGACTTGCTGATATTGGCTAAATACAGAAAGACAGAACTTGAATCCATCTTTGCTGGATTCTCATTTTCCTCCTTCAACTCCACTGTGGAAATTTCCTTTCTGCTTCTCAGCCTCATTCCTGCTGGGACTCACTAGGGTTTGTTCAGGGGCTCTTGGCTGCAAATTCCAGGCAGAAGAATCATGGAATGTTCAGGTTGGAAAAGCCTCTAAGACCATCAAGTCCAACCATTCCCAGCACTGCCAAGGTCACCATTAACCCACGTCCCCAGGTGCCACATCCACAGGGCTTTTAAAGCCCTCCAGGGATGGGAACTCCACCCCTGCCCTGGGCAGCTGTGCCAGGGCTGGACAAACCTTTACAGTAAGAAATGTTCCCAATATCCAACCTGACCCTCCCTGGCACAGCCCGAGGCCATTTCAGAATCTCTGACTTTCCACTGGGATTTCAAACTGCAGCATCACTGTTCAGCCCCATCCCTTGGGATGAACATCCCTGCTTTGGCCACCAGCCTGGCGCTGGCAGGAGCCCTGCTCTGGGCCCTAAAAGCCCCTTTCCCACCCTCCCTGAGGGAGGATGCTGGAAGCGCTCGGTGAAAGCAGGAGTGGAGCACGGCAGATTCCTCTAGAGGGAAACCTACCCTTGTCTGATGGAAGCAGCTCAGTGCAGCACTGAAACGCTGACTCACCCTCCTCCTCCTCCTCCTTCTCCTGCTCCTCCTTCCCCTCCCATTCCCAGCACTCGGCTCCGCCAGCCAAAATAAATCTCGGGTACCTCCCTGCCCTCATTTATGTGTTTGGCAGCACTTCACAGACGCCTTTGAGCCCCGCAGCGATAAAAAAAAAATAAAAAGGAAATAAAATATTGCTGAGCAACCCCCTGATGGAAAAAGTCTATTGGAAACAGCTTGTTCAGTGCAGGGAGATCGCTCCCAGGATCCCAGCCTGGATCTCAGGCTGAGGGCAGGCTCTGCAGTGCCCAGCCTGGGGGACTCTGCAGCACCAGGAGAACGCAGCACATGCGCTGCAGGAGCAGCAGTTTGGGAAGGGCAGGGATGGACCCAGCCCTGATGTGCTGAGGGGAGAGCTGTGCTGAGGCTCAGGGGGAAATCCCTCCTAGGAGGGCTGGATCCAGGGATGTGCTGTGTGTGCCACTCCCCAGCTGCTTTTGGCCCCGTTTTCCCACGGACAGGGCTCCCCTGGGTGGAAAAGCACTGGATGGAGGTGCTGGAGCATCCTGCAGCAGCTTCAGGCCTGAAGGGATCAGGAATCTCCTCCCACCGGCAGGAGCAGGGCTGGCACAGCAGGAATTGAGCAGGAAGGGCTTGGGAAGGGATGGGAGCAGCAGCCCAGGACATTCTTGTACAGGGTGGGAGCACCAGAGGGAAGGAGTCAGGGAATGTGTTTTAAATAGGAATTGCAGAGCTGGAAGGACTGGATTTCTCTATAATAAATCACCTATAATAATCCATAAATTATCTATAATAATTATCTGTGCAATAACCACTTTGCTGTTCCCTTGGGCCTCACCTGTCCATCATCCCCATTCAAATGGACAGATCTTCCTTTACAGACATTTGCCCTCAAAACCATGGGAATTTATAAAACAGGAGAAATCTGGGCAGTAGGAACGCAGGGAGAAGCCAACTTCAACCCCAATTCCCACATTTAGGAGTGGGAGTGGGGCTGTGCTTCTCCTGGATGGTTCCAAAGCACATCAGGGCTGAGCTGGAGCTCTGATCCAGCTGCCCATCCTGCCCCGTGTCCATCCCAGGAAGGGCTCAGCAGCACCAAGGGCCATTCTCCAGCCTTGCAGGCTCCTCACTCTGATCCCACTCCATCCCTGGGGCTGCTCCAAGGCAGGGGCAGAGCTGCACTCTCCTGGTACAATCCCTGTGCCAGAGCTGTGACCCTGCTGGCTCCCAGGGACCATCCCTGTTAGCCACAACACCCTGCTTTCACATCGTGGCCTTCATCTCCCTCTTCCTCAAACTCTGCAGCTTCCCAGGCTCTGCTGGCTTTGAGGGGCTGCCACAACCTCCAGGCTCCATCCCAGCCTGGCCAAGGACTCTGCTCCACCCATTCCAAGCCTTGCTCCCATTCCCTGCCCTTGGGAAAGGCACTTTTTAGGAGCACATGAGGAGCAGGGAGGAACTGGGTCAATATTTATGGATATGGGCTCTGGGAAGGGGCTTGAACCTGAAAATGGAACCGATGCTCCTGTTTTTATAGGACAGAGCACAATTTCCTTTTTCTCCTAAGATGCAGCCCCATGTTATCATCAGGATTCTCCACAGGAAGCAGGAGCTGCAGAGCTCTGATAACATTGTAGGAAACCCTGGAAACCCTGGAAACATGTAAAGGAGTGTTTCAGCCCCAGGCTTTGCCTCAAATAAACCTGCTGAGCTTCTTCCTTACACACAGCCCTTAACCACTGACCTTCAAAACAACAACCCCCAACCAGGCTTTTATCCAGCCTCCAAAGAGCAAACACCATCTTCCTACTGCTCCCATCCCCTGCAGAATCAAAGCCTGCAGCTCCCAGGGATTAGCACAGCCAGGGATGATGAGCAGAGCCTTTGGGATCTGCTGCCCTGAGGAGAATCAGGGAAAATGGGGTGAAAACAAGGGCTGAAGGCAGAAATGCCCAGTTGTGTCCCCAGGGAGAGCAGGGACAGGTTTGCAGAGCCAGCTCCCACACTGAGGGCTCAGCAAAACCCACCCAGCACACAACAAAGCCCTCTTTATAAAGCTCCAGTTAAACCCAGCCCGAAGCAGCAGCTCCTTATTTTGGGAAGGGTGTGTTTGGCAGAGCAAGTGGGTAAAGCTGAGCTGTGCCAGGCTGGGCTTTGCTGCAGGCCAACTCCAGCCATCCTTCTAATTACAGACCTTTTAACTAATTACAGGCTGAGCTTCTGGGCTGGCAAAGTGACTGATTTTGATGATTTCTCACCATGTTCAGCTCTGGGTTAAACTTGGCCTATCCAAGGTGGGCAAACAGGTGAGAAGGTGCTGCTGGCACAAGTTTCCAGAGTCAGGAGAGCAGGAGGGGAAAGTCCTGTTTGCAAATAAGTCAAGACTTAAAACTGCTCAGTTCAGAGGCTGCTTCTCTCCAGAGCAAGGGTTAATCCAGCTCTAGGAGTGACACTGCTACTGAACAGCCACAGAGGGACATCAGAGAGCGCCCAGAGAATCTGGAGTGGTTTGGGTGGAAGAGACCTTAAAGCCCATCCAGTGCCACCCCATCCATGGCAGGGACACCTCCCACTGTCCCAGGTGGATCCAACCTGGCCTTGGGCACTGCCAGGGATCCAGGGGCAGCCACAGCAAATCTGGGAATTCCAGCCCAGCCCCTCCCCACCCTCCCAGACAGGAATTCCTTCACAAGATCCCATCTGACCCTGCCCTCTGGCACCTTGAGGCCACCAAGACCTAAAAGCTCTTCCACAGCTTTGACCTGCATCACCAGCTTGGTCCACAAGGTTTTCAGTGTAAGGAAGCAAAATAAAACCAGGGAAGTCAGCTCTGTATAATGAAAATGAGAAATGCTGTCCTAATGAATGCCCAGGAAAACTGAAGCACTGGGAGAAGCAGGGCAGAGACAAACCCTGTCCCTGTGAGGATGGGCAGGGCCTTTCTGCAGCAAATCAGGCTCAGCCACCAAACAATGCTGCTAATGCTCCCCAAAGGTTCTCAGCTACCCCAGTGCCAAATCCCCGGGCACTGGGAGGGAGAAATCCCTTCCCAGCCAGGCAGCTCCAGCATTTCCCATCCTCCAGGAGCCACTTCTCCCAGCTCCTGCTCTCAATGCCCCCTGCTCCAGTTTAAGCTCATTATTTCCCATTCAAAATTGCAAACTGCCCTTAAAGCCCACTCAGATGGTCCCAAACTCCCAAAAGGGGTTCTGTGAATTCCCTCCCTGCAGCTCGTGCTGCTTGGAATCCAGTCCTGTTTTTGGGAGGGAAAACCCCAGCCAGAGGAGCTGCTGCCACACAGCTCATCCAGGTCTCTCCTCACCAGACAAAGTCCTCAGCAAAGCAGCTCCGAGTAAAGCTCAGCTCTGGCTGAGCTTGAGATTAAACTGCGAGCACTGAAGTGGATTCAAACAAACCCATGGAGTGGAACCCTCTGGGAAAGAGTCCAGGGAGGCAGGGAGCTGTCAGAAAGCAGCAGTGTCCAGGGGCACTCCTGGGGATTATCCACGGGGCTGGATGGACAAGGAGCTGAATTCCAGCAGGATCTGACATCCCTGCCTCGAAACCAGAGGAACACGGCCCTGCCTGCCTCTTCCCAGGACTGCCAAGAGGGGTTTCTCCCCCATTCCCCAAGGAAAAGGCCCCAGAGAGAGATGCCAAGGGCAGCTCCATCCCATCCCATCCCATCCCATCCCATCCCATCCCATCCCATCCCATCCCATCCGGGCTTCCCTGGCTGCCTCAGGCATTGTGGAGTCACTGCCTGGATCCAGCAGGATTTTTAAGCCTTAATTTTTTTATTCTAGACCTTAACCAGCAGGTTTCTTATCCCAAAATTAGAAGGAAAAATGAAAAGAAGGATCTTGAGTGGGAATCCTCTGTCCTTCCTCAAGGACAGGGTGCAGAGAGTGGAGTCCTTCAGGCTCATGCCCAAATCCTGCCCTGGGATGTGTCACCAAACCACTGCCAGGGCTTTGAGCCCCCTGGGAATCACGGAATCACAGCATGGTGAGGGTTGGAAGTGACCTTAAAGCCCGTCCCATTCCACCCCTGCCATGGACAGGGACCTTCCACCATCCCAGGCTGCTCCCAGCCCCATCCAGCCTGGCCTTGGGCACTGCCAGGGACAGGGGATGCCAGGGATGCAGCCCAGCAGCCCCCAGACCTCACACTTGTCTCTCCTGCCTGCTCCTTCCCAAAGATGGACTTTGTGGGACTGAGCTGCAGGCCTGTGGGATGGGATATTCCTGATGTTCCTGACCCAGGGGAGCAGCTCCTGCCTGGCCCAGTGTCCCCAGCTCTGCCTCAAGGCCACCACGAGCGTGACACCTTCCTGTGGAAAGGAGGAATTTTGGGGCTGGTGCTGGAGGCAGGCTGGGGGATGTGCTCATCCCTTCACAAGTTTAACCCATGTAGGAGCCAGGTTATAAACCAGGAGTGCCCCCTTCATTAAAGGAGGCTCAGACTGAACTCAAATCCTTCTGCTTAATAAATGAGGTTAAAGTCAGCCCAGATTAGAAAATCCCTCTAATAAACCAAGGCTGCAGACTGAACCAGCTCTGAGTGCTGGTTGTTTTCTCTGGCTGATTTTAACCCCATTTCCTGCCTCTCACTGACACCACCCTCGACCTCTGGACTGCCAGCTCAGCTCCAGGGGGGGACACGGGTGATAAATTCCTCACAGGAACAGCACAAACACCACAAACCCGAGGATTTGGAGGGATGAATCACCACACAAAGCAAGAACAGTTAAGAGATTCGTAACTGGGAGAAGGGAATGGGTGGGATGGGAAGAGGAAAGAGCAGGGGTGGGATTAGTTACTTTGGGAATATTAATGGTATCTCATGTAACCAAAGTGCTGCAGCCTGACCAGACCCTACAGGGGGCTGTGGGGTTCATAACAGGAATGTGATTACACATCCCAATAGCCCACACCCCAGCCTGACTGCCAGGGAAGCTTTTTTAGCTCATTAAAGGATAATGAATCCGTATTTTGAGGCCACAGAACCACTTGGTGTGACCACACCAAGCCTCACCTCTCCATGGAGGGGATCCCTCTGCATCCTGAGAGGAAAACGCATCCCACATCCAGCAGAGGCAGTTCCTGGCAGAAGCCAGGAGAGGAGCCAGGAAAATCCCCTTCCCTTTGAGACATTTAAGAGCAAGGAAGCATCTCCCCTGCTCTGCCCTTGCATGAGCACTCCCAGGAGCACCCAGGAGCCGCTGGAGATGGAATTTGGGCAGGAATCACCAGCCCGGACCTGCGCACCCCCTTGCACTGACCTGGGTTTCTGAGGGGACTCTTTGGGCTCCTTGGAGCCAAACCAGCCGCTCTTACTCCTCTCATCCCCCGCGGCCGAGGCGTGGGCGGGGGTCCCTCTGTCCCCCTGGCCTCTGCCCCCCGCGTCGCTCCGGGCGCCCCCGTGGTGGAAGAAGCCTCCCTTGGCTTTCCTGTCCTCCTTCCTGGTGTCCTCGGGCGCTCTGGCCTTGGCTGGCTCGGCGGGGAAGCCCAGAGGGGCTGTGGCATGGCTGGGTTTGCCCTCCAGGCGATTGCTCTCCTCCATCCTGGCCCTGCCCAGGTGGTTGCTGAGGGTCACGGCCTTGGTGGACACCTTGAGCTCTTCCTGCAGGGCCAGGCTGGGAGGGGACGGGATGAACCTGGGCTCGTCCCGCTGCTGGGCCCTCTCCAGGCTGCCCAGCCCCCAGGGCAGCTCGTGCGGGTCGGGGTGCAGGGGGGTGAAGCCCAAGGGCTCGTCCTGCCTGCGGGGCACGGGCAGGGCCGCGGGGCCGGCCGGGTTCCTGAGGGCCGGATCCTCCCCGTACACGTGGCTGCCGTTGATGCACAGCGACGAGCGGGACACGGGCTCCTTCTGTGCCTGAGGGCTCTGCGGGGCCTTGGCCTCCCGCGCGGGGCTGACCTGGGACACGTCGTCGCTGAAGGCTCTCTTGTGGGTCAGCTTCGGAGAGGCCAGCAGCTCCTTCACTGCGGAGCAAACACACAACAGCTCAGGCCACGGCTGTCACCACGCGGGTATCGGCGATGTTAAAATGGGTTAGAAACCGCTGTAAAATAGTTGGTAATTGGTAAGCGTGTACTGTTACTTTGGTCATGGTAAAACGGGTTTAAAGGGGCAGGTGTAATAAATACGGTACTCCCTGTACCGTATTACACCTAAGTAAAGTGCATCCCCCCCAAGCGAAACGAGCCTGGACAGAACCATAACGGGCCAGAATGGACAGAACTGTAACGGGCCAGAATGGACAGAACCGTAACGGGTCAGCCTGGACAGAACTGTAACGGGCCAGCCTGGACAGAACTGTAACGGGCCAGAATGGACAGAACTGTAACGGGCCAGAATGGACAGAACTGTAACGGGCCAGAATGGACAGAACCGTAACGGGCCAGAATGGACAGAACCGTAACGGGCCAGCCTGGACAGAACCGTAACAGGCCAGCCTGGACAGAACCGTAACGGGCC
>WBNO01000119.1:0-56178 GCA_013400575.1 Peucedramus taeniatus
TTTTTTCCACATCTAAGGCCTGATGATGTACAACACATTTGATGCTGATCTGAAATTGCATTTTTTAACTTCCTGGGGCACACCTCTTCATCTCAGTTCACACACTCAGAGATGACTCCATGAGCCAAGCTTGGTAAAAGGGTATAACGAGGACAGTCACTTTAACTATGGACTATCAGACCAAAAAAGTTGTTACTTCTGAGAGAATCACAAATATTGTATGCCGAGTGAGTAATTAGACTTAGAAAAAACATTATTTTTCTACTTTCAGCCTGTTGGAGTTATATAGATAAAATTTTTGAGAGTAAAATTCAAGACATGGTATTTTAACTAATCTTTGCCCACAATTCTTCAATGACCATGACCACACAGCTTCACCCTTCTAGCAGACTTGAACTAAATCACTGTCAGGACCGCTAACCAGTGTCAAACAATAATTAATTTTGCACTGATACGTAATCAATTTTGCTATGAAATCAAGTTAGTGCACCAAGCAGTTTTTGGGGACCATGAGCCAACAGCATTGACACAGTAGGCATTGCACTGTTTTTCCATGAATATAAAAGAAAATATATTATAGTTTATGATAATTAAGAAAATATGTTATGGAAAATTATGGAAAATCTTAATCTCATAATTTCTATATGCAATAGAAAAATAATTTTATTTTTGGATATTTTGTTTCATTGGATTGTGAAGAACTTTTGATTTTGGTAAAGGACACCAGATAAATTCACTAGATGATTAGTTTTAAATAATTAACATTTGTAAAATCTTGAATAATTTTTATTCTCATCATAATAGAATAATTTAGGATTTAAGGAAGTAAGTATATAAATTAAATAATATTTTAAAATCTTTACATCTAGTATAATATCATTATGCCCTATTATAGCAGCAGACATGGATAAAAGAATCAACGAAGTAGCATCTATTCATGTGCTATTATCTAATCTAATCTCATGAAATCTAAACTATTTATAATTATAGCCTCTGGATAACTTTTAACATAAGACCACCACTTGATAGACTCCTTCATTGCAGAATACTTTCCTTCTTGATAGATCCAAATGCTGTATTTTTAACTCTCTTTTTTTCTATTTGAATGTATATTTGTTCAATAAAGTGAACAAATATATGCAAAGAGTAAAAATGAATAAGAAAAGAATGGTGCACTTGAAGGACACTAGCAGTTTCCTCTCCAAGTCCATTTTAAGACTGAGCATTCCATGAAGTCTAAATTAAAAGAATAGCTGCTCACATGTATTTGACTTTAAGAGGAATCTGCAAACACAGATTATCAAAATCATATAAAATACGTAATAGTCTTAATGAATGAGATGTTAAATGAGCCAGGAGATACTAAAGATGAAATTCATCACATTGACATCAGCTTCAGGGTACCACCCCTAGAGTTTCATTTAGCTCAATAAGAAAGAAATTAATGATATGGATTAATATATAAAGAAAGTAAATTGAACTCTTGCTCGTAAACACTTGCAACATTTGTTCTAATAACTTGTCTTCTGCAATTAGAAATGCCAATTTATGGAATTTTATACACCCAAAAGTTCTGAATGAGACTTGCGAACAAGTGTGTTTTCCTTTGAAAAAAACTGAAGAGGAAATTTATCTTTAAATCTATTTGAAAGACATGCTTTTTGCAATTCCTGCTACTTCAACTCCTTTACATAGTATTACCTGTATAACCTGCATTAAAACTGACTAAGATGTTGCCTTTTGAATTTTGCTAGAGCTTCACTTATGAGACAGCAAATATCAGAGAGCTACAGAAAATGTGCAGTAAAGTATGTGCTTCACATACTCAATGAATCCAATCTTGTCATAGTGGAATAAGCATGTTTTACTGCTGTATGCTTTCTTCTTATGTGTTTCAAAAAACACTATTTAAATACAATTTAAGGAGTTAAGTATTAATAAACAACTTTTATAGTTCAGTTTTACCTTGTGGCTTAACAATTTTTGGAGAGGCTGAGATAACTATTAATGTAATGATTGCAAAAATTCTTCTGAATTATGAAGGATATGTATTGAAAAGTTAATACGGAGGACTCCTGATTTAAAATCACAGATTAGATCCTCTGGTGAAATTGAATTATCAGTTTAAATGAATTTCCAGTACAGATTCTCTTTAGCACATTTATATTTTGTGTGTGGAGTGGTACTGATCTTTTCAAGCTTAGTTCACCTAAAAGGCACAGTCTAGCCTAAGGTAGCTGGACTCAGATCTTACACTTGTGGAAAAGAAGAAGGCTCCTCAGCAGATAATTAATTCTGTCTTAAAACAGAGCACTAAGGTAAGAAATGACAGTGTGATCTATAGGTGTGCCCCAGGGGATATTCTGTAATGAGACTAATAATGCAGCAGATCTCACAGTACTCCATGATGAGCTAGAGATTCCTCTAGAAAATGATTCAGAGCATCCAAGTTAGGCTGCAGAGGAGCCTCTGCCTTTCCATTGGCTCCAGAGATATTAAAGAGCCAAAAATGGACTTTTGACAAATCCTCTCCTTTTCCACTGGTTTTATAAGATAGCCTTGATGACCAACTAATAATAGATATTCCTTTTTTTTTGAAAGCTAAAATTAGGAGGCATGAATTCTGACCACAGTTCCCTCTTACAGAAGGATTGCATTCCAGCTGTTGCTCTTTCCTATGTATAAGCATTGTAGAATGTACCCAAAGTTTTAAATTATAGCTTATATCTAAATTTAAATTCTGCCTAACTTGCTAAAGCAAGAGAATCCAGGAATTCAACTTTCTGTTTCTTGGGCAGATCAGTGGCACCCCTGCAAGTGCCTGGAAGGCTAATTTTGAAAACTGGTAACACCATGGAGTGAAAAGCAGTAGCTCAAATGAAATGATAGGAAAATTATCTGTAGGAAGAAAAAGAAGCATCACTCTCTCTTCCTCCATTGGTTCAAGCATCAGAATCTTGCAGTATCCCTTCAGCTGCATCCTATACCCATCACATCCCTGTTCTTCCTGCTTCTTTGAACTTTCTACCATGAAGTTGAAGAATACCTTTGCAATTTTAGGGGTTGTAAAAGAAATTGCCATTATAGCAGCATGTGATAGCATCTGAGTTTTCATTTATAATGTTATAAAAAAGAAATACAAGAAAAAAATGTTTTAAATTACTACAAAGTAATGAATGGTAAAGGAGAGGAAAATAATGATCAATAGAAGACAAAGTCTTCTTTTGTAAAAGAATGTAAAATACAACTTAAAACATACCTTTCAAAATCTCATAATCACTCGAAGGGTAAAGTGGTTTTTACTCCAATTAGCAGAGCTCACCGGGTACATAGATTCCTCTTTGGCTGATGGAAAAACAGGAATAGGTGTCAGTAATTCCATAAATCTGAATACAAGGCAATCTTGATTCAAGTAAAAAATAAAACCATGAAACAAAATGAGATTTTATCTGCTTAATTTATGTATTAATATAAGACTGCTACACTATTTGTGTGATGTTTTAATAATCTCAACTCCTTTGTCATATTCCCATTTCAGAACAAAAAATGAACCAAAATCAACATCCCAGCTGTCTTTACATCTTTCATAGGTTTAATATTTATACTGTATTAAGAAATCAAGGAGAAGGAGTTGGACTGATCTTAATATAACCTAATTAAATCAGTGTGTTCAGTTAATTACATTTTCATGACATTTGCTTGTGTGCTTTTCACATAACTGGTAATGTATCCTGTTGTTCTTTTCTGGTTTTATGCTCTGTAATATATTCTCATAATTTTCTCTTTAGAAGTTCAGCTCTAAATGATTTTTTTTTGTTTGCATTACCTCAGCAGGTGGGTCTCCAAACTATGAATATGCAAAACCTGTGTAACACTTAAAGCACAGCTGGATGTGGTCCCTTTTCACTGCTTCATGATACAGTTGCACTGTACATGACTGGGACAACAATCCCCTCTTTTTATTGTTGTTTTTTTAAATGAGAGAGGGAGAAAATGCACCACAGGACAGCATTGTTGAAAAAATTAAATAAGAGAGCTACGATTAGTAAATGTGACTGCACATAACTTTTTTCTTTGAGGAATTAGATTACACAGTGATGTGTCCCAGCAGAGGAGCTGCCTCCTGTGTAGAAGTAGGTCTCTGGGTAGAAGGAGGTCTCTGGAAAAATGTGTGTATAGAAACCATAATTTATTTATGCAGAAATAATACATGAAAAATTCCAGTTTTAGCTTAATTAGACAGCACAAAGTTCTGAATCCTTGCACAAAGACAGGTCTTCTATTCTTTGATATTCAGGAATTGTTTTGAGTCTGTGGTTTTAAAAATGGCCTGAATTCCAGTTTATGTTTCCTAGCAGATAAAGGCCTTCTATACATCCTTCTCTATATTTCTTCTCATCCCTGGCTCCAGAATTTCTTTGTAAAGTGAAGCAACTCAACAACACAATTTCTGTACTTTCTTTCCCCAAGCAAAACTAACAAATGTTTTATATAACATGCATTTTTTCATACCAGTAAATAAATAATTTTGAAAATTGAACAAAACCCTCAATTCAGTTACTTCAGAATGGCCTTTCATTACCTGTATGTTACCTTGAAATATTGTTAAAAGACAGTATAAAGTACAATTATTAAAAATTTTTGATGCTATGATACTGGGACCATTTATACTATAGCAGCTGGTAGCTGACACATCTTCCCAGAAAAAAAAAGATAAACTTGACTATCTTCACTTGTAAAAGGTGAAATATTTTCAATAACTGTAGAATGTGGTCGTCAGCATTAGATTCTAATAAGAGAGAAGAATAGTGTAATGTCATTCATTCATACTTGTGGAAATCAATCTTTGCTGCAGATATGTACTACATTTGTACAGGGACAGCAGGGCCCAAAAAACTGGGGCAGCTAATTGTACTGTTTTTTTCAGTCATATTTTTCTATAATTATCTCTTGAGTCTGAAAACTCAGACATGGTTTTTATTCTCATGCTCTATTCTCTCTATTCTAAGATGCAGAATTATGACTTTGTATAGACTGGTGTTCATATTATTAATCTTAGAATATTTGGTGTTTTATAGACTCCTAGATTCCCAGAGAGAACATCCTATACAGCTCATGGTTTTTTTCTGTTTATTAGAAGAAAGAGAACTTGCTTAAAGACTTGTTAACTTGAATTGCAGGTGATCGTTCTCTACTTTTTTGAGAAGATTCTATTTTGAAAATGCTTCTGTAGAGAAAAATTTCACACATTTTAAAATTTAAAATGGAAGTATTGTGTTGTTGGTAGTAGAAATCCTGTCTTCATGTTTTGTTTTGTATTTGTTTCTCCGGTTCTTATCTATGTTGATATACCTAGTTCATATGATTCATAATGGTCATAAAAGCAACTCTATAATTTTCAAATTTTATCATTTTTTTCTTTGGCTTCCTAGAATTACTAAGAAAGTGCTATGTTGGCAGAACCTAAAAAGTTACCTGGCCTGAGAGTGTGTGGACATCATGACCATGGGTTCGAAGGATTCAGTAACACAGAAAAAGACAGAGATTTTATTTTCTAAAATTCTCTACTTTACTACAGGATAACACAAAACCCACAAAAATTCTTTTTAGCAAGTAAACTACTTCATTTTCCACTAGTAAATATATTTCTGATTAATAAAGACAACATATATTATCTATTATATCTAATAGATTATAGTTTATTTAATCTATATCAATAGGTATAGCTTATTGGTAATAAATTATTAACAATTACTATCCTCAATCAGTAATATAATATCAATCAAACAATATGGCAGCAATCAGTAATATCAAAACAACCAGTAACATCAACAACCAAATAGATATATACATATATATATATTACAGATATACTACCATATATTTATCTTTAGTAAAGCAGCTTGTCAACAATGCAAACATGATTGATTGCTTGCGTTTGATGTGTAGCAAGTGAATTAGACAGATTTCAGAAGGAGCCAAATGATCCCAAAGGGTGACACAGCCATCCCAGACTTAGGAGGAAAAACCAAACCCAGCTGTCAGAGACATGAAAGGGAAGAAAATACAAAGCTCAATAAGTGATAGGGTCTGCGGTGCAAACATGAAAACCTGATGGAACTCTTGTGGTTGGTGGAGGTTGGTGTTATGGCATCAGGGAGAAACCTGGAGGGAGGTGAAAGGGGCTCAGTCTTTCCTTCTAGCTGGTTTTGTACAAACCAAGTACACCTCCTACCAAGAAATATTCCATACTCTGCAACCACACAGAATGGAAGATCTGACCACACACCCATCCACAGCCATATGCACTATAGTGGTTTATAAGGCATAAAATGTACCCCAATTTCATACCTAACTGAGTGATGAGACCTTGACACAAAATTCATAGGCAGAGATCAATGGGTTTTTCATCCTCCCCTTGCCCAAAAAAGGCACCTTTTGGTTAGTCTTCCATCCTTGGCTATGCTGAGTGTTGACCCAGTGTTGACTGTGATTGCAGTCATATTATTAATGCCATATATTCTGCAGTTACTGCATTTGTCACCAGCAATCCAAAAGAACAATATATGTTGCATTCAGTAAACAGTGCTATTCACAAGCCTGACTGGCTCTTCCAAATGCAACAGGACCTAAAGTTAACAGTCTATTCATGCACCCAGATTTGGACCTTTACTTATGCTTTTGCAACACAAACCAAGCACAAGAAGGAGTGCAACAAAAAAAATAATGTCTCACTCCACAAATTATCTGTGTCACAGAGTCTATAGCCATCCAGGAAGCCCCAATGGCAACCCGAGGTCTCGTGGAAAGTTTGTGCAGAGTGTTCATGTTTATGAAATTAAAACTATGTGCCACACAGTAAACTCTTAGAAAGGCTCTATTTAGGATAAAACTCAAATTCTTTATATATCAGAGATATATGAGGGTATAGAACATCACAACTGGAGGCCGCTTATAGATGCTGTTAATTCTGATTTTTTCATCTCTAACTGCCAATTGATATTTTTTCTTGTTTCAGTTCAATTTTTTTTTTCAAACTGCTTTCACTTTTACCAATGATAAATGGTCATTACACTTTCTTGGGTTTGAATTTATCAATTACATCTCAGCATGTCTCCAGTTTCTCAGTACCCCAGCTGTACTCCAAACAGATCAGCTGCACTTTTCAAGGATATTTCTTGTTTGAAGGCCTAGTTCCCAAGCTTACAGGTCCCAGGCTGGCCTGAAATTTCTGTGAGTGTTTTTCATCAGACAATTTCTTCTGTCCAGTAATTTTCTCTTTATAATCAGGCCACCTTTATGGCTGTTCACATCACATGGTCACAAATGATCAGTTTAAAATAAAATCTTTCTGATTATCTTTTCAACAGAAAGTTGATACAGATTAACCAACTTTCTGTTCAGTTGTGGTCCAACATGGATGTGGCCCTTAGGGACTCCATGATCTTGAGACTCTTTTTTATCTTCAACAGTTCTATGAATCTATGATTCTATGTTTTGTCTTGTGGGTGGGGAGGGCACACAAAACAAAAAGAAAAGCACTTTCCCCTGTAGGATTGTTGTAGTCTTCTTGATGATACTGAAAAAACTGCCCTGGGGCAGTAAAACATACAGAATTAGATATCCACAACACTTATAAGCTCTCAGTAGACCTCACATTACCTTATTGTTCTGTCTGTTAGAGTGAGTAGGATGCCTCTCGTCTTAATTTAGCCATATGAGTTTTTAAAACTGAAATAGTAAGGATGGCTCCTGTGTCAAATAAGAGAGGTAAACAAACCTGGAGAGAGACTTGGCCCATGTATAATCATTGCCTAAATTGAATAGCTGGAATTCCTTTCTGGCTATGTGTGTCCTTCCATTGAAGTTAGATTAAATGTAGTGTAATTTTCAATCTGCTAAAGTCTCCTGGTTCTGATATTACTTTGGTAAGAAGCATTATATACCTTTTCTACGTTCCTGGTTTTGTGTCATCTTACAGGTTGTCTGCTGTGGTTTTTGGTAGTCTGAAACTCCCAGCCAAATTCATCTTGTCAAATTACAGTGCTACTGTCCATTCTTCATCAGCTCTTTTTTGGCCAACCTTCGCTTGTTTGGAAAGCTGTCATTCAATTATTAAGAGATAAATTGAGGTCTCACTGATTTTTTGTTCCCCATGTCTGTTGTGTTTGTGTCTCCTGTCAGATACTTAGATTTTTTTACTGGGATATGTACCTCTAAATTTGTCTGCTGACCTGTGTGTGATTTCTCAGTAACAATGTAATCTGGCTGCAAGCCGTACCAAAAAGTACTGAATATTCTGCCCATCTATCAGATAGAACAAAATTCAGTTTCCATCTGCCCCCCATCTAATATGGAGGAAGTATATCTGAGCTAACATATCCACTTTAATTTCCACTACAGGAATAGTATAAAAACCAGAAAAGTGCAAGGAATTATGTGAAATTCTGAAAGGGTAAAAAGAAAAAATAAAATCAATTGTAAAATGTAAAAAAATGGGCAACCTGGACAAACAGTTTGAAAGATGCAGTAAAAATACACTAAGCTTTATTTAAGTATTAAACTATACAGTAGAAGAGTTCACTGAATATGTGCCATGAGGACAATAGATGAAAAGTTCTACTTTGAATTTGAAACTTTTACAAACTTTTAGTTCTACTTGTTGATGAGTCCAGATGATTGGCAGACCTAGTAAAATTATTGAATATAATAGCCTATTTTTTCTAAATACTTTATACAATATACTGTTTATCATATTACCCCTCTTAAAAATCAGATTAGGTTGCATTTGATAAATTAAACTTGGCTATCAAAGTATAGATGATATATATTTGATTTAGATTGTTTTTCTAAGTAATTTTTGAGACAATATCTTACACTCAAGTTTACCTCTTGTTAATCATACCTGTAAATCTTGTTATTATTTATGATTGGCAATTATTGAAAACTAAAATCCACTTTTTGGTGACCAGTAAACAGTTTTCTATCTGTAATTGTGAGAGTAGAGAGTAATTGTGTAGGACACACTGTGGCAATAACCTCCAAATGATACTTTTGTTTTGAAGTCATTTAAGAGCTTGAATCCTTTGTGTAGACCATAAATAGCAGTACAAAATGTTTTTTTGTGATGTAGCTGTGAAAGGGTCAGTTAGCACATCTATTCATTTCAAATTGCTTCCACTGACACCAGACCTGTCCCTTCATCACCACAGAGGGAGATGAAGAGGAATAATGAATGAACTAAAAATAGAGGAGTGAATCTATTTGAGGATGACCTGATAGAAAGTCATAAAGAAAGGCAGAGAAAACCATCTGGATATTTTCTGAACAGTAACCTAGGGTGACATTTGTCTCCGTTGAAGACATGGAGTCTTTTGACTGTCCTCACTGTCCTTAGAACTTCCTCTTTTCTTTCTCAAGTTTTGAATCTTTTTTCTTCTCCCCACCACTACCAACTTGATCTTTACTCCTCAACGTTCAAAATTTTAAAAATCTAATTAAACAAAAGTATGACTTTTCCTAATATGAAAAGAGACAAGATTTTAGGTCCATCGCAAGGCAAATACATTGGTCCCAGTAAAGAACTTAGATAAAAGTTGTGGTGACAAAGCTATAACCCATATTTTATTCCCCCATTGTTACTTAGATGGGGGCAGTATTGAAGGACAAAAGGATCATGGCTAAGGAGCAGAGAGGTTTGAGTTCAAATGTGATTTATTTTGGAAATTACAAATAAATCTAAAGCAACTAAAGAAGATTAAGAAGTTGGAATTTGATTTATCTTTTATAGCATTATTTAATCCTACTGAGAGTAAGAAGAAAGGGGAAATTGAATTTTTATTTATGGTTTAAAGCATTCCAAAAAGTTATTGAAAAAGGGACAAACCTCCTGCATAATTTCAGTTCAGAATAATTAAATATTGGAGAGGCTCTGATTTCCAACAGGAATTATAACATAGCACTTTGGGACTTTATTATGTACAGACTTCTGGCAAGTATGTGAATAAGATGTGAAATTGAGAGGAAACACCAGAGGATGAGGGCAGGAACACCTGTCTCAAATGTCTTTTCATTCCTGTCAGAAATATTTTCTTAATCAGAGTTCATTTTGTTGCTGGTAACATTAAACACTCTCAGGGTAAGTGCATGGTCCAAGTAGTGACTAAAATAAATATTAATGCACCAAGCCCAAAGAAACTGTCATGAAATAGCATCTCAAAAGTGTCAGGGAACCCAGCAGCCCAGCACAGAGAAGGTGGCTGTGACTCCCTGCTCTTGGGGCCATGCTGTGCCAAGGGGAGGGGTCACCTCCCTCCACTTAGTGCAACCCAGGATGATGCTAGCATACACTACCATGTGAGCAGAAACAGAACCCGAGTTCCTAAAGCTGAAATTATGCACTCCTGTAATGTGTCAAACTTCAACAGAAAATAAAAGTCCAGAGAACTGTTGTTAGGGAGGATGGAAAGATGGAAAAGAAATTTGAATGTACTGCTCAGACTAATAGTCTGTCTCATGACTTCTTTTTTAGCATTCTTTTCAAACATTACTTTTCAAGCTCAACTTTTGTAATATTGTCTAAAAAAAAAGATTGCAAATCTTGGAATTAAAAGGACAATAATTTCAGAGCACAGAAAGAGAAATCTCTAAATGTTTAAACCACAATTAAGTGCCAAAAAAAAAATGAGACGAAGCTCCCCAGTTCAAGGAAGACAAGAAACTGCTGGAGTGGGGTCAGTGAAGGCTACAGATATGATTAGGGGACTGAAGCATCTCTCTTGTGAGGAAAGGTCGAGGGTGCTGGGACTGTTTAATCTCAGGATGAGATGACTGAGGGGGAAACTCATCATGCACTCAAGGTGGTGTCAAGAGGATTGGGCCAAACTCTTTTCAGTGGTGCCCAGCATCAGGAAGAATGGCAGTGGGCACAAACTGAAACAGCAAGTTCCACCTGAATATGAGGAAAAGCTTCTTTACTTTGAGGGTTACAGAGACTGGAAGAGGCTGCCTAGAGTGCTTGTGAAGTCTCCTCCAGACTTATTCAAAGCCCACCTCAACATAACCCCGTGCAATCTGCTCTAGGTGAACCTGTTTCAGCAGGGGGGTTGAACTAGATGATTTCCAGAAGTCCCTTTCAACCTCAGCCATTCCACTATTCTGTGAAAGCCTTTAAAACTGCTTGGAAGGCTTTCTAAAGTAATACTTTTAAATGTGCACATAATTTTTCTGGTGACTGGAAGGCTATAAAGCAACTCCAGTGCAAGCAAGTTTTTACTTCCACTACTAATATTTCTCATGTGACACATGAATAAATTGGGCCCAAAGTGTCAGCTTAAGTGTTTGTGACTAACATGGGAAATTTAAGAAATATAAAGCCTCTCAAACCATGGAAAAGAAAGCCTGGCTTTTGGGCAATGTATTTGATCTTTAATTTTGCTTTACTCTGCAGACAAGAGCAAACACTATATTTTTTTTTTTCTTGGGTATGAATATTTTTTCAACAGAGACAAGCTGTTATTACTGCTTCTAAATAACTAAATAATGAAAAAAATAAAGAAAAGAGGATCTATTCTCCCTTCCTCTGTTCTCTGACATCACAGAAATGTAGAATCAGCGGTAGAATTAACAGAAGTTTGACTAGCTCAGAGCAGATAATTGTTATTAGCTTGGCAATAAAGAAAATGTGAGAGCACCCCATCAGCACCCAAACCTTTCAGCTTCTAGAAATTGGTCCCATTGGAAGCATGCACTTGTTTGTTAAAAAATGATCTCTGCTACATATTCTGAGGGAATAAACAAGAAAACAAAGCAACTACTCAGGCAGTGTAGTTGGAGGAAAAAATATATATATTCTGGTCCAAAAGGAGTTAATGAGCTTAATTTTGGAGATAAGCAAGGAGTGATTTGAGCTCAGCCTAAACTAGTATCATTTTTCCATCCATCTGCACTTCAATATTTCTATCACTTATTTCTCAATTTTAATATTAATTGGTTTCCTTTTAATTTATAATTTCTTTATTCATGACAATTTTATAGAACTGGTGATGTAAAATACTTGAACGCTAAGAGAGTAATTCACACTGTCAGGGTTTGAGGTGAGATTTTGTTCCACTTTTAGAAAGCTGTGGGAAAAGAGTTTCAGATAAGTACTAATTCATTGCCAGCTACATAAAAGATCATACTACATGTACACTTTTGAGTCAGAAGAGCAAAAAACACGTTTCCAAAAGAAGTGAAAAGAGTGTCAGCCAGAATTTTGGAAAGTATACTGGAAAGCCTGGTTGCAAGTATACTTTGAGAATCCAAAATTAGCAAAGATGACTGCCACTGTAGGACACAGCAAAAATGACGTGGCACAGTTCTTTTTAAGGCAAACGAAAAACTGTTTCTTAAAAAATCTGATTCCATTTTTATATCTTCCTGAAATGCCAGTGTCATTGGAGGGTGATAGTGTCACTTCTTCAATGCTACTGGGCAACCCAAGTGTCTATCAGGTTGCTCGTCCCCCATAAAAGAATGAAAACAATAAGTTATTTACATAAAGTGTGTGAGAAAGTTCTGTACAAGAATGTAAATGTCAGAAGGTTTTAGAAAACTTAAAAAAAATCAAAACAATAGATGACCTACATCAATTATTTTTTCATCATGTTCTCTCTGACATTTCAGTTACTTGCAGGCTATTCATGAACTGCATGAGCACATGGAAATAAAAGGCCCTAAGGTATAATGCATCTTGACACATGCATCTTGTCACCATGAATGAAGAAGGTGTGCTGTAAATTAAAGCCTCATGGTGGCCACATTCATCAAATACCTCTAGGTGTCCTCCAGTTTGTGCAGATGTTAAAGCTGGTGTTCCTCAGCAGGTTGGGAAAACGGCAATGAGATTATCAAAATGGATATCAAGATTATGCAAATATGCAACCATATGGGTCTGTCAAAATCATATTGCAGTTAATGAAAATAATTATATTTGAAAGAGCCTCTGGAACCTTAATGTCCTGGTTTGAAAGACAGGTATCTGCCAGCAAAAGCTGGAATCTCCCTTTGAATAGAGAATGTAAACCCCCTCCCTCAGATTATTATAATTTTGCAATTGGAGGCTCTCAGGCAGAGATTTGGGAATAGGAATTACAGTTCTTTACTAGGAATANGTTCTGTGGAGTGGAGATAGTCCTGTAGAAAGCCCAGTGGTGACGAGATGAGTCCAGTCTTGCTCTGGGAAGAAATCCAGTGGAAAACCAAACAGGGTCCATCCTCTGGTGCTCTGACGCCCTTTCGGAATGGTGCCCTTCAGACCAAACTGTGCTGTTCACTGCTGTTCCCCAGGCAAAACCTGCTGCCCCCTCTTGTTTCAGTCAAGTACCCATAAGTACTCAGCAATCAGTTACCTAGCAAGCCACCAGAAAAAAATTCCACAAAAGAAACAGATCCAACCCCCAACACTTAACTATTGGAAATCATAACTGCCTACAGTTCCCTGCCTTTGTAAGTTCTTATTCAGGAATCCTCAAGAAACATCAAAAAGAGTTGACATCAAAAAGAGTTTGTCTGAGTAAAGATTGTGTCAAGCACTGCAAGGATGCAAATTATGAATTCTGTATTATAATTAAAAATCCTAATTTCAGTGTTACTGATATTTATTCCCACTAAGAAGAGCTAGCTTGCCAGATTTCTGTGTTAAAATAATTTTAAATGTATTTAAATTTTAATTTAAACCCAGTCTTCAAAAACCACAGTACAATACAATGAAAGTGAATACTAATAATATCCAAATATTGTCAAAAGGAAAAGTATCTTTGCCAAATATTAAAACTAATCACATCTTGAACAAAGAAGCAACCATGATGCTGTGCAATTACTACAATGCTGCCCTCATTACGTACTACTAAAAGCTGTGCAGCTTCTTTTCACCCACAAATATAGTCTCTGATCCAGAAAAACTAGAATATGTGGTTTATTTTTTTTCTTGTGGATCAGATGTTAATAAACTCTGGTAGCCTAACAGTCATATTTTCAGATTTCTACTAAGATCATAAATGAGGGAATTTTTTCTTTTATATAAATTTTGAAAAACTTGGTGAGGACAACTAGAAGCATGAGTAACAATCCCTTCAGTAGTCAGGGCTCTGTGTTTGGTTTGTCAGTTGTAACACATACTTGGGGGTTTATTTAGATTTTGAAGGTGTTTTTTGTTTTGTTTTGTTCTGTTCTGTTCTGTACTGTTTTGTTTTTTGCCCCCCAATGTTGCATTCTATTACATTAAGCATTTTAAGTATTCGAGTAAGGATTAATCAGTGAGATTTTTTTCTCTGTCTATATGATACAACTAAGAGGAAATGGTAGGGCAGTGCTCTCTTTAATTAGTATACACATTTTAAACATATTGAGAGAGAACCATTTGACAATTGGCATCACTTCTTGGCTTAGGAACTACACAGTCATAATTCTCAGGATGATACTGGTGGGCTTTGGCAGAGCTGTGCAGTACTGAGACCTCCAGACCTTGCAGAGGACATGACCTTGCCATGGATCACCTCATCTTTCATTGTTAGAGCTAATGTATACAAGCAGAGGTCATAGCCTACAAGTGAGAGGTATAATTGTTGAGCTGAATGAGGGCAGTACAATGCCCACAATTCTTCTGTGAAGCATATGGTTAAAATAAAAAGTAATGCAAAAAATAGGTACATAAAAAACCTTTTGATATGATGAGCTCTTTTGGTTTCAGTGAGCAGCATCATTTATTTTACTGGTTAGAAATGAGATATAAAGCAAAGAGTATTAGCCATGTTTTAAAGGTTGAGGGGAGTGTGATAAGAAAAAGCTTGTGGTAGATCATTTGAGATTAATAGCTCAGCACTTTTAAGAATTTAGTGTCTATTTTTCCCATTCCTCAGCTGGGAGCTCAGTGACTCCTAAATCAAGATCAAGAGACCATTCAATTACAAAAAAGGTGAGATTAAAATGTGTACATGGAGACATAATCCTGAAGATATGGAGCAGGTCAAAAAAGTAGGAAAGGCCCAAAAGGAAGTATTTTACCAATATACTTGTATATTGTATACAATGTAGTACAGCATTCTGAACTCAAATATCTTTCGCACCTGCAGCAGAGATGTTGAGGAAGTAACAGTGATCACACTTTACAGTGATTGAAAGAAAAAATTTTGGGGCATCCAGATGTGAGTGTGGCATGAAAAATTGTACTGTGACAATTATTGAATGATAGGTTGTAGTTGAGAGGATTGTGAAGGAAGAAACATATTAATTGCAATATCTTTATCCAGGTTTCTAACATCTTTTATGATGGCATTTTTAAAGCTTCATACTTTCAACCAAATTATAATCTCGATTAATTCTTACATTTAAAATAAATGTATGGTATTTTTTTCTATGTTTATATCTTTTAATTTGCAGCTGTTTGGAAACTTCAGCTGGATAATAAAATGTTAGTATTTAGTCCATGTTTTTTTTATACCATTTGCTCTGGTGATGGATTCATAACACAAAGAGTATTTCTTTTTAGCCAAAAACTTGCTGTTTAAAGTCACCATTTTAGCAGAGAAATGGGGTTTTTTTGTGTGTGCAAAGATATATCAATGTCTATACTGTTGATCTTACTAATGAAAATATGTTGATACTCAAGCAAATGTATTTCAGCACATAGCATTGCTTTGATCCTAATATGCTTACACATACAGAACTCTTGCTGCAGCATCCTGTAAATCCCCATCTTTCAACCACCATTTCATTAGTTTTCTACATTGTCTGCATGCACATTATTTGCTTCTTAAACTCAAACAGAATTTTTTTCTTTTTTTGGTCTGTTTTTCTATTTAATAATTCCTTAATGTTTTCTTTTTTTTTTTTAATTAATGATGTATATCCTTATCAATTTATAGAGGACTGGGGAGACCAGGAGAGCCAAAATGGACCTTTTAACAAAAAAGGTTTCTTTTAATTCTTCTAGCTATTTATAGATTAACATGCATACACATGTATGGAAAAATCCATTTCAACAGGTAAAAATATTTTCCCAGGGGGCTTTGGTTTTATGTACTGTACACTTCTTTCAGATACCTAGATTACAGACTTAAAGGGGGTTTATAGGATGTCTGAGTATCCTTATATACAAGGCTCCATGTCTAATATTGAATATAGTCAGGTTTTAAAAATAAGGATTTTAAGAGATTTCATTTTGATCTTCTTGTTAACATCTTGACGAAATGCACTTTTTCCTCTGTTCCTACAAGGTTCCATTGAGGAAAAATATTTTCATTCATATTCCCTATTACCTGCTGAATTCAGTTTAACTAAGCTGGAAAGATCTTTATTCCAACAGGAGGCCAAAACCAAAATAAACCCTAACCATGTCTCTTGGTTCAACTCCCAGATTATATAAAATAAATATATAAATTATGATTAAAATATCAGCTGATTGTGAATACAATGAGATTCAAAGATACACATTCTTGGAATACAGCTAGCTAATACTTCTGCAGAAAATCAGTCTGTTGAATAGATGATGAGATCTATGGGACTCCAGTCATAAAAAGCATTTGAGCATTTGCAAAATGTTTATCTGCTTCTATTTGACATCACGGGATTTTACATGGATCAGGGAAGATTTAGGTTGGACATTACAAAAAAGTTCTTCACCCAAAGGGTGTTTGGTCACTGAAACAGGCTCCTCAGGGAAGTGGTCACAGTATCAGCCTGACAGAATTCAAGAAGCATTTGAACAATGCTCTTGGGCACATGGTGTGACTCTTGGGGATGGTGTTGGGCAGGGCAGGAGTTAGACTGGATGATCCCTGGGGATCCCTTTCAGTGCGGCATATTCTGTAATTCTGTGAGCTAGGAGCTGGAAGCAAAGCTCTAATTAAGATAATGATTCAGACAACCCTGAGCCTTAGCAGTATAAAAATATATACCTGAGATTGTGACCACACAGATCACTCTCCAGCTCTGCCTAAGAAAATAGAGTAACAACATCCATAGACCAGTAATGTGAGGTACTGATCATATGACCAAGGCATTCTGGTCTGGAAATAGAGGCTACTGTGATCATTTATCCCATGTGGCAATCCAGAATTCTATCACTTTTCTACACAAACTTCCCCCAAGGCAGGGTACTCATAAGCAGAGTGGCAAAACCAGATGAATTCAATACCAGAGGAAGAGAGAATAAAAGCTGCTATTCACAGCCCACCTAGTAATTTGGCAGTGACACCCTAGAAGCTAGGGCTTCCTCACCCACTTGTGAAGCCAGAGCTGTTGCATCTGAACTGACATGTCTGCTGCTGCAGTCACCTCTTCCAGAAAAGGAGAGCTGATTCTTTGCACACTTCCTGAGAAAGCATCCAGCTGCCTGGCAGAAAAGCAAAAAGCCACATTGCCAACCATGAGAGACCAGATTTAGCAGACAAAGACTGCCTTAAGTTTCAGGCCTTTGTCCCTATTCATTTAATGTCTTATTTCTCTCCCTACTCTATTAATGTCTGCATGATAGTCAAAGGAAGGCACTCATTAAAACAAAAAAAATTAAAAAAGCCAAAACCAAATAAACACAAAACCCAATTAGGATTTTTGTTTTACACTACAATAATAAACCAAGATCCCCTTTAAACTATAGTTTTCACAAAATTCTCTGGCTTTTTCTGTGAGCTTACTGCTTCTTAGCCAACTTTCTCATTGAGAGATAATTAAGTCAAAATAAGTAAGAAGAAATACAAGAATATAACTTTCCAGCTGAAAAGAAGGCTAAACATGTTGTCATGACCTTTGACAAAACCATCACACTGAAATATTTTCAGGATGGGCATTATGCTTTTTTTTCCATAAATTGCCAGTGCTTGCAAAAAAAAAAAAAAAAAAATTCTGTCTTGATTTGAAAATACATTGTCTCCAGAGGTCCAAATATAATGGAAAAAGATGAATTTGGGGGATATGCTTTTTTGTGGATGTTGACTCTTAATAACTTTGCCTTGTGATGCATTGTGTCAGTCAATGTGGCTCAGCAGGAGCTCAAGGGTGTTTAATTACATGAAGCCAGACATGCAAAGATAAACTGAAGTAAACTAAAAGATGTATTACATACAGCAATCAAGATCTGTGATTTGAATTTGCCTTGATTGTGACAGCTGAATGTTTCAGAAGCAAGTTTTTTAATTTGAAATGAAGCAAGTAAACACTTTTGCTGATTTGCTAAAAAGTCTGTGAAATCCAGAAAGTCTGTGAGCCCTATTCATGTGACATAAGTCAAGATGAAATCTTGGTTAAAGATGTAATATTCCTTTTCTTACTTCTAAGGAATCTTACACAACATGAAAAATTATATTTCACACTTGTGTTAAATGGATCCATGTATCTCTCAAATTTACATAGGATTGAAGTTTACATAGGATTGAAGTTTACATAGTTTACATAGTTTACAAAGTTTACATAGGATTGAGGTTTTAGTGTCAAATGGCAAAAAATCAGTTATTACATTAATTCAAAAAAACCCACAACTGGGAAGTACCAAAATAATCTCCATCTGTAGTCCTTTATGTATGCTTTCAATGAAAGCATGTTGATGGAAGGAGAAGGGATTGGGAAATGACTTATTTTTGTTCAAGGGCTCAAAAGGAGAGAAATTTTTTCATGTTCAGGACTGCTTTGGGTAGTTCCAGATATGATTATTTAATGAATTTGTGGCTAACAAGGGTCAGCACATGCAATCGGTTACAACAGACAGCACTGTAAAGCTGCTTGCATATTAAGGCCTCAAGAAAATGGCTTGTGATTAAAGGTGGATAGCTTTAGTGGAGTGAGCTGAATAAGACAGTAGCAGCTAGCCAGCAGTTTAATCAATCTACAAGATTTCTAAAAATACCCTGTCCTTTTTAACTTCCTTTTAATTGGGAAGATAATCCACTGGTATAAGAAATACAATTGGTCTGGGCCATGCATTTGAGCCTTGGCTTACAAGGGCTTTAAAACCATTTCTCTAAAGACGGAAATACATTGGAATTTGATTTTTATGTTTGGCTTAACACCTGGAAGATCTTTATAACTACAACAAAACATATGGTTGCATTGCAGCAGTTCAGAGTTTTTGAAGTCTTTGCACAGTCTTCACACAGGACCCGGTGTCACTCACTCAACTGTCTTTGTACAATAACCTAATTGGATTTCTGACAATGCACTCTAAAATTAATGAACTCAAAAGAACTTTTTGAAAGTATTATTTAATATGTAGTACAAAAATATCAACAGGCTGTGACAATTACCATGTAAAACATTTCTGAATCTGATTATACCACAAATTAAACAGTAAATGTAGCAACAAATGGCTGATGTTTAGAAAGGATAAAGGTGAAGTGCTTTTTTAAATCTGGTTACAATTATTTAGCTATGATTCTGTAATTAATATTAAAGTAAGGGACTTCACTTTTCCATTTTAAAGACTGTTTTTAAAATATTATATCTCTACATTAATCGGCCACTAATGGAATGTTTGCAGTGGCATAAAATATATTGCAAAAAAACATCTGATGCTTCCTATTTTATTCTAGATACAAAACACACACTATTCATGCTAAGACAAAATGTAAGAGATGCAAAATTGTATAACTATAATATTAGAAGGGAGCTTGAAAAATCTCCTGAGTCATCAGCTTACAGTGAAGACATCCTAATAAATATTTTTCTAACTTGCTCTTGAAAACCCCTGTGGAAACAGTTTTATAGTAACATGCAGTAATCTGGTCCACTGTTTCATAACATTAGAAAGTTAATATCTTATCTATAGCTTCTTCTTACAAGAGAAACTGATTTCTACTTGTCCTTTCCTATGATCTTCATTACTTCTTCATAGCAACCCATAATAATTAAGAGACTGTTGCTCCACTTCCTGCCTCCAGCAAAGGCAATTTGATTATTTTTTGCTTCATGTACTCTCTAATATGCCCGCCATATATGGCATCCTCTTCTGGGCTCTTTTTTTTTCTTAAACTGTAGTGCCTAAGACTGACTGTGGCATTGCAACCAAGGATCACCAGTGCTAAGTAGAGCTGAATAATTTTATTCCCTGTTGCAGAGGGATGAGAGAAAATTTCTGTCAAACAGTGGTTGGCATCCAGTTGTCTGCTTCGCTCCAGTGACCCATTGTGGTCAATGGTAGGGTACACTGTGTCCAAGCCTAGCTTTTTGCACATACAGATTTCTTTAGTTTAGTTTAAATGTACCTTTATCGAAAATTTAACCTAGGGCTTTAATATTTAAATATTTGCCTTAATTACTTTTTAATTATTTGGATGTAGATGTGAGTTAACTATATATTTTAGAACTGTCTGGGACCAAAGCTGACCAGTTTTAAGCTCTTTTTTCCCTCCTTTTCTTTGCACTTTTGAAAATAGGTCTATGAATTTTCTTGTTCCATTTTCAGTCCTCTAAGGATTTCCGACACATAGCCTTTTCTAAAAGTACCATTCATGTTTCAAATTCTTCCTACGGTGCCATAAACACTTTTATGTGATTTTGAGAAATCTTTGGAATCATCATCAATACCTTTTTCTTTCCAGAATCAGACCACCTTCTTGTGTAATTATTGAATTTGAATTCAGATTTCAACAAAGAGCAAAGAGAAAGCTCTCTTCGAAAAAAAAAAAAAAATGTAGAGAAAGTTGATATTTGTTCTTTTTTTCCAATTAGACTTGGATTAGTATTTCTCCTAGTTTTTCTCTTATGCAGTTTTGGGATCTCATATTTTGTTCTTAATTTCTCTTACTAATTGATACTCATATGCTCTGTCCTATTTCTGGATTTACCCTTACAACTATAGGTTTCTTCTTTCTAATCTTCTCAGTTATATAACTCACAACCATGGGACCCTTTTATATGATTTTTTTTTGCTTTTCAAGTCACTATGGACATCCTGAATAGTTAAGTATTCCTCTAACTGTGCTTGCCATCTTCTTGCATTAACTCGTTTGATACTGTGCATGAATATTGTTTCTTCCGGTAATGGCCAGATATACTGCATTTCTGTCTCTCTCAGGTTATCTTCCTAAATGATCTATAATATGAGTTTCCTGAGTACTCTATCAAAGCTTGACTTCCTAAACTACACTGGTTTTAGTTCTTCTATCACTTATTTCCTTAGGGTAGTTCACTTTATCATCTTGTGATTAGTTTCACCCCATACTACAATATACCTTTTTCATCTCAATCAATTCTCTCTGTTAGGCAAAACTAAATCTAAGTTAGTGGGTCCCCTTCTAACCTCCTAAATACATTTTTTTCCCAGAACATTCAATGACCATGATTGTCAGTCTATAGCCTGTCATGGCACTATGCCATAGTAAAATTCTCTGCTGCTACCAAAATCTAATATTTGAATAGGCTAAGAAATGCTTCATTAAGCTCTTCAATAAAGGTCTGTGTGGATTACTGCCATTATTCCATTTTTCTTGTTTTCTTTAACTTAGTCTTAATAAAGTCTAGATATAAATATGATGGACAAACACAGTATTTCTTTTCTTACCTTTCTTTCCTGGAATATCAACTCTCCAAAGAAAAAAAAATTGTTCCCCAGAATTTCTGTGATATTATTCGTGTTATATGAAGAGTTTTAGCAAGATTTCTAGATATTCTGATCAATTTTGTGTTCTTGTGTTTCATTTCCAAGATGGCATCTTGGTATTTTGCAATCAGCCTCAAGTTTGCTTTATGATTCTCTAAACTCTGTACTATAGTAGCAGCTGGTACATTGCTATTTACACAGGTGACATTTCTAGTGGAGACACCACCTCTACTGGAAATTCTTTAGTTGAGAGCCCTTTCATCAGTTTTTTATCTTGGATGGAGGTTATTCATTGATGAAGAGGCCAGGCAGGCAGATACTTTACTCTCCCATCACAAAAGAAGCACAAGAGTGCTTGCTGATGAAGATGTTTAAGGGAGATGACCTGAACTGTCAGACACAATTTCTGGACTTTTGCAATAAATGAATGAATAATTCCTCATTTCATAGAGTTATTGAAGAACAATTTGTGTCGTACTCTTAGCTGATGTGAATTATCACTCCTCAGTTTACTTCACAGATAATATTACTTAATTTCAAAACCTGTTACATTATTTTTTCATATTACATATAAAGGTTTGCAATGGTATTGCACAGTAGTTGCTCGCCTAAATGAAAAGAATTTACTTGCATGCAATGTAGTGCTAGACAGCAGTGACCAGGACTGCAGTATACCGATTTGAATCAACTCAAATTTAATCTGACAGGTCCCCATTAAGTATAATATGAGTTGGATCAACTCTTTGTCACAAACAGGAAAGGAAAATACTCTTCAATAACATACGGGGAGTTATGTCTAGTGATAAAATATGACTGTAACAAGAAATGAGCTGAAAATATCTACAACTAAAATGCTCCCAAAAATGATTTAATAGTAATACTTTAGCAGAAGACCATATCACTTCCTTTTCATACCCTAACCCTTGAACAAACTGAATAACTCAGCATCATCTTTGTGGCCCCTAGTGGGATACTTTTAAGTGAGTGTTCACTGATGTGAAAAACATCATCCTAAATGTGTCATCTCAGATATTTCGCAAATCAAACTGGTGTTTCCACACAGTAAGAGCTAATTCTAACTCTGTCATAAACCTCAGCTGTACATAACTGCACCTCCTGAGATGGAAAGCAAGAAGAAGACTATAATTTCTGCATACAAATCTATTTTCTCTTTGTTGAGGGGAGAAATAATCTTCGTTTGTCCCATGCTTGGCTCAGGAAGATTGCCCTAAAGGGCATCACAGAACCTGTGCTGGTGTTCAAACTCAGTGCTACCAATTTCTGTCTCTACTCTTCATTTCTTTAACCACTTGCATATATGCAGAAGTTGTGGTTTGAGAACGGCTAGTTTTCCTCCATTCAACTGCTACTGTTATAAACAGTAGGAGCTGGGGTGCAAAGGAGGTCTATGCAATCTCCTTCACACTTTAGTAGGTGAAAAGGGTGGACATGAATTACGTGTGTTAGAAGTGACCAAGGAATGTGAATCTCAGGTATGAGAATAGAGAAATTTATTAGTGCAATTAAAATTTGTGTTCTCAATCTGTAATGTTAACAATTAAATAATTTCAAGTATTGACAACAGATCAAGCTGTTCAAAAAAACATGTGAGTGCCAGATAGAGAAAGAAAACCCCAAACAATGCACGAAGAATCTTTTTTCAGTAATCATAAACATCTTGAAACAAATTGACAACCAGACTGCAGAATCAGTTTAGTGAAATACGCAGCCAGTTCAAGTCTTTAATAATGGGACCAGTTACTGCTGGTTGTGTTCAAATAGCTGTGGTTCAGAATGTGTTAGCATTTTTTTTCTATTGCAACCTCTGTTGTGGACTTACAGCTTAGCTGTACTTGTTGGGAACTTGTGCTGATTTTGTTTTGCACTGAAGCTTAGCTTTCTTATGCACTTTTACCAATAAAATATTTAACCTTATAAAATATAGAGAAACTAACTAACTAGATAGAAACTAACTATAATACAATCAGTGTGGTTTGACTCTTTTCAGCCATACTGTGTTTTGAGCACAAGGTAAGAGGTGAAATTATTTCAGACAATGGTAACTTGATAGTGAATGAAATTTTGCACGTGTCAGGGCATTTTTACTTAAAACTTGTGTGATTTCAATTTAAGTACATTTTAAGGTCCACTGTAGTAGGACTAAAAGGTTGCGCTGAGCCAAGTCTTTATGCAGGTGTACAGATGTTTAAAGCAGAACCATGGGCATCTTTTTAAAATGCTGATTTTTGAGGAAGAACATATAAAAATTAATGACTGATGAAGGTACCAGTTTTCCAAATGGAAAGCAGCAGACAGTTAAGAAAGCTAAAATGCTTATCTCCCTCACTTCAGTAGCCCTGGCTGGCACTGAGTATGTCTTCTCAATTATGAAGCACAGCAGAAGTTGTGGAACTGTTCTCCTGTGGAGGCTGTAGAGAATCCTATGATCATCTGCAAGACTTGTTTAATGGATTATGTATCAGAAAATTTATCATGTATTCTAAAATACACACTTTTGGGTACGGTTAATAGCTGTTTTGTCTGAAACCTACATTCACTAAATGCATGTGATAATTTGAATATTTTTAAATATTAAAGATATTAAAGACTTTTTAAAGATATTTCAGACCTTGAGATTCACTCAGTTGATCAGAGCACGGTGATAATAACACCAGGCTTGTGGGTTCAATCCCTCACAGTCTCTTTATGATTTGGACTAGATGATTCTTGTGGGTCCCTTCTAATTAAGAATATTTGAGTATGTGCATTAAAAATATCTCACTAGTAACATTCTGCACAGTATTGTGCCAGAATTAGGGTGAGAATAAACATTTACATTTGTATAGTTTCTTTTATCCTATGGGTTGTCTGAGTTGTTTACAAGTATTAATACTATTTGTTTTAGTGGCTGTTTATTTTTGTTTATAAAGAACCTAATCACATGTTTACATTACATTGCAATAATTTTGTGCTTTGAGACATTCTGGTGCGCCTTGCTATTGCTAAAAGTAACCTGTATAGTTTGATTTAGTTTTGTTGCTGTTTGCCATAAGTAACTATTGTATAAATAGTTTAAATCAAATACTTCCAATTAAGCAATATCTCTTGGTTTATGGTTTATTTCTATGTTAGCAGCAGCAGCAGTGGCAGCAGCAGCTCTTGTGGCATGCCAGGAAGACCAGGAGTCTTGTGAGGTCTCTGGAGGCTGGGTGTCTGCTTGGCCAATTCAAACCACAGGAAGCTCCATAGAACTGGGGCTTGAGGCGTGCAAATAACCAGGAGTCACATGACCAGGCTGTACAAAATCAGAGAAGTGCCTGGGAGGAATGGCATGGAATTTCAGACAGTTGGTCTGAAGAGAAGAGTGCGCTCTGACAGCTACCAGGCTGTGCCCTGCTCTGCTCCTCCACAGCTCTAGGCTGTAGCCCTGACAGTCATCCCAGTCAGCTACTGACTACACAACTCCACCCAGCTGCTTGAGGATTCCAGGGAAGTAGAAGGGCTGATTAGGCAGTGCTTAGACATCTTCAGAAGTATAGTGGTAGAGACAAAACAAGGGCTGTGCTCCACAGCAGCCTGGAGCCATCTGCTGGGACAGCTGGGAGCAATTGGAGGTGACCACCAAGACAAAGGTTCCTGTCAGGGAAGCTGCTGCCCCTGTGGAGCACACTGCCCCATGGTCCTAGGTGGAGGAGAATGCCAGCTTCAGCTGCACAAAGCTCTCAAGGGGGAGTTACTCAGGCTGAAGCTGGAAGATACCATATCTTTTGCACATACTAAGATTAAAAAGGAAGCAGAGAGTGTAGCAGTGGGTGACTCTCTGCTGAGGCACCCATCTGATGGGCTTATATACAGTCAACAGAAGTTTACTGCTTGGCCAGGAGCTGAAATCTGGGATGTCACAGAGAGACTGCCACAACAGGTTAAAAGCAAAGACTATCACCTAATTCTTTCACATGTAGACACCAATGGCCCACTGAAACATAACCCAGGCAAGTTCAATGAGGACTTCGGAGCCCTGGTGGCACAAGTGAAAAAGATGGGGCCCAAATGGTCTCATCCTGCCAGACAGAGACAAAGGTATGGGCAGAAGTAGACATGTCATGCAGGTCAACACCTGGCTTTGTGGCTGGTGTCATCACCAGAGCATTGGCTTCTATGATTATGGAACATTTTTTGATGAATACAAATTACTAAGAGGAGATGGGATACTGCTATCTAGTAGAGCAGGTGGATCTTCACTGGAAAATTCACTGACAGTGAATTGCACTATACACTAATGACTTGGGGAGTGGGTTGCAAAGTCACAACCCTTGTGTACTCACAAGCAACAGAGTTGGAGAACAACCTACCACAGCATTGACACACAGCCCCAAACCCTCCAAATAGGCTCCATGAAAAAGACAAGAGTCAACAGTCTGACCAGTTGCATCTCTATATCAATGCACAGAATACAGGTAACAATAAAGAGGAGCTGGAAGCCACAATGAAGCTGAAAATCTTTGATATGATCACAATCAATGAAACTTGGTTGGATGAATCACATGATTGGAACACTGCAATTGATGGCTATAAACTGTTCTTGAGGAACAGAGGTAGAGGGACTTGCTCTCTACCTAAACAAATGGATTGATTGCACAGATCTTTCTTTGAAAAGCAGTAATGCACAAGTCAGGAGGTTATGAGTAAAAATTAGAGATCAAGACAACAAAGAAAACCTTATGACTGGTATTTAGCAAAGAGTACCTGATCAAGGGGAGATTGTCAATGAAATGTTCTCACTTCAACTACAGGAAGCATCATGCCTTCAGGCCCTGCTCCTGATAGATTATTTCAGCCACCCTGACATCTGCAGAAAAAGAAACACAGCAATCTCCAAGCAGTCCAGGTAACTTTAGGAATGCATGAAGGACAACTTTCTAATCTAGGTGATAGCAGGCCCAGCCAGAGGAGATGCATTAGATCTGTTGCTCACCAATACAGATGAACTTATCGGAAAGGCCAAGATTGGTGGTATCTTGAGCTACAGTGATCATGCTCTGCTGGAACTTGTGATGTCAAGGAATATAGATTAGTAATATCTAAAGTGAATAGTAAAGATCCTGAAATTTGTAAAAGTGAAATTTCAGTCTTCTAAAGGATCAGGTGGATGGGAACCCTGGGAAACTGCCTCCAGGGATAAAGACATTTTTATTAGAACACAAGAAATATCAATTCCTATGTATAAGAAGTCAGGCAAAGAAGGCAAGAGTTAAGCATAGCTGAGTAAGCCCCTTCGAGTCAAACTGAAGCACCAGAGGGAAATGCATACCCAGGGGAAGCAGGGATTCACATTTCAGGAAGAATGTGGAGACAGTGCCCAAGAGTGTAGGGATGGGATTCAGGAAAGCAAAGGCATAGCTGGATCTAAATTTGTCAAGTTTTGTGCAGAAAAAGAGTTTCTACAGGTATGTTAGTCAGAAACGAAAGACAAATAAATAGTACAGCCCCCACTTGCCAATAAATGAGACAGAGGATCTAGTGGCAATGGATATGGGGAAGGCTGAGGTACTCTAGAATATTTTGCCTCAGTTTTAACCAGTAAATGTTCTTTCCACGTCTCTTGAGTCCCTGGATCTCAAGGCAGAGGGTTCCTGGAACCCAGGGTATCTGACAGTACACAAATCCAGAGGATCTGGTTAGATGCATTCTAGGATCCTGAGGGATGTGACAAATGTAGTCTCAAAGCCAGTCTCCACCATACTTGACAGGAAATCATGATCAGCTGAAGTCACCTGTGGCTGGAAAAAGGGGAAATATCACACCAACATTTAAAAAGGATAAAAAAGAAAGACCCTGGAACTACTGGTCAGTCAGCCTCACCTCTGTACCCAGTAAGATCACAGAAGAGCTCCTCCTGGAAGCTGTGTCAAGGCATATAAATGACAGGAAGTGAATAGAGATGGCCGATATGGCTCCACCAAGAACAAGTGGTGCTTGACTAATCTAGTGGCCCTCTGCAATGGAGAAACTATGTTGATGAATAAGGTAGGAGCAGTTGTCACTATCTTAGTTTCTGTAAGGCTTTTCACATGATCCCACATAACAGTCCTGTTGCTAAATTGTAGAGATATGGGATTAATGGACATATTATTCAATGGATAAGAAATTGGCTGGACATCTTAATCAAAAGTGTTGCAATCAACTCAGTGTTCAAATGGAGATCGGTACTGAGTGGTGTCCCTCAGAGGACTGTACTAGGACTTGTACCGTTCAATATCTTTATTAAGGGACAAGGGAAAATGGTTTAAAATTGAGAGAATGTAGGTTTAGATTGCACATATGAAAGAAATTATTTGTTATGGGGTGGTTGAGATGCTGGAACAGGTTGCCCAGAGAAGTTGCAAATGGCCCATGACCTCACCTAGTGAAAGATGCCCCTCCTCACACCAGGAGATTTGGACATAGGTTATCTTCTTAGATTGCTTTCCACCCAGCCCATTCTACAATTCTGAGTTTCTATGATTCTGTGCTACAAGAACCTCAGAGCTAATATAGGTAGGAAACATCAGTATATGCTATGCTTCAATAAATTATTAGCAAGTTCTTGGGCCTTAAACAGGAACTTTAAGTTTTTCCTGAATCGCAGTGTAATCTGTGATTCTGTGATATTGTGTTTTAAGGCTAATACTACTACTGCTATTGAAATAGCAGACTTTCACAACTGACTCTCATGAGAAGAAAATTGCATGTATAATTGCATGCAAAATTTAAATAAAAGAGGCTCTGGAACAGCACGTTCTCTATGACACTGATTTCTATCAGTGCCTTTAATAATAACTGGGCCCCACTGGGTCCAGTTTTACTTGTCTTAAATGTTAAGAGAACTCCTGAGATTTTAATATTTGACTAATTTAGATGACTGGTCTTGAGCTGCTGCATGAGACTTTTGGTCTTGTCTTTCTTCTACCACCGAGGAATAGTTCAAATACATCAGACATGCGAAGAACATGCCATTTTATTCTGTAATGAAGTTCATGTCACTTACAATGCTCTGCTGAGATTACTTCAATTGGAGAGATGTGCTCTACCATTTATGACATTATCTACACAGTTTACAAGAAAAATGTCCATGCTGTGGTAAAGAATCAGGAAAGGAAGTTCCCTGCAAGTTATGGCCCTATAGTGATCCCTCACAAGAGTAGTACCATGTATACTCTGTCCTTTGGGAGTCTCAGGGATTGATTCTATAGTTTCCACAGGAGGAAGATAATCTTGTGTATACCTGCACTATCTAACTCCTACACATCTGAACTGTAAAGATTTTTACCTTTGCTATTCTCACTCAGATCTTTAGGTATTCATCAAGGATTCACATATATCCAAACACCAAAAGCTGCTGTCCCCTTTCCTAACATTCACAAGTGTTACAGTCTGACAAAAGTGGACAATAGTATACAAACCAAAAATCTAAACCCATGGCAGCCCTTTGGACTACCAATATAGCCCTTAGCTGTTGGGCTGTTCCTTCCATAACTTATGTAAGGATGGAAGATTGACAAGGCCAGCTATGACTACAATCATTATATATAGACTATTCATTGGCAAAATGTTACAACTTATATGTTACAACTTGCAAATATACTCAACATTTTAATAATGTTCAGCACAAATTATACTAAACTCTAGTATGACTTTCACTAACCTTCCTTCTGAGAATTCCTTATAATGAATGTCAGAAACTGTTCAAACAAGTTCTTTAAAGAGATCATCTTTGACAGGACCAATTTATTACCTTATGATGTAATGTAGCACTTTGTTCTGCTGGCTGGATTCTTCTTCATTTTCTTCTCACTGAAATAATCTTTCCTTCAGAAACACATCATTATCATTTGCACATTTACCTCAATGTGGAAAAAAACACATCCAGAAACAACTTATCTGTTAGATATTTCCTTTTCAGCTGGTACAGAGCATTTGTTGTATAATATTCTGTTCATGAGGTTATCTTTCAGTAATGTCAGATGCTTTAAAAGACTACAACGTATTCAATTCTTTACTTTTTTTTTTTTTTTTGCAAACAGTCATGGATACCACAAAACAGGAACAGGAGAGTAGCTTTTTAGTTATAAGTAGGTTTGAAGATAAATAACAGAAAGCAAAGGTACCTGAGCACAAAACCTTAGTTTTGGTGCTAAACTGAACCCTAGTACAGTTATTATATTTTACTATGTGTCCTGATAACAAAGTAGGATATTAGTTCTGCTTAGCCAAGGTATCTGATTAATTGATATGAATTGGATAATAGCTTGATTTTCCATGTATTTAATAGCTGCCATTAAAGGAAAAATTGGCTTGTTGTCAGCCAACAGCATTAGCTTTCCCTGAATTGTGGTTAAAGGTCATAAAAAAGCACTTAGTTTGATTTATTTTATTAATCAAAGCCATATGTGTTTTATAAAGGTCTCATGATCTTGCATTTGATATCTGCAGTGTGATATGAATCCATCTCATCAGCCTTTAAAACTTTCAGCACCTTGAGGAAGTCTTCTTGGATACTGCTGGCATTCTCCTCAGAGAACACATTTTAAAGATACCCTTGAAATTTTGCAAGTAGAAGCAAAGCTTACTTAACTTCTAATAAAAGTAAGAATTATAAGCAATCCGTAAGGCTTTGCAGAGACAGTATTGACAGAAAGTTGGGAGATTTGGACCTAAAGGTCCACTCTTATATAGCAACCAACCAACAGCATCACTGCTTAAATTTCCATTGACCTATGCAGAACATTTTGTACCATTAAAGGGTTCAATTAAGTCTATTTTATTAAGATAAAAGGCATTTTTACTGAATTATAAAGAGCATAAAGTTTGCCCTGTACTTTTGTCCTGTACTTTTCTCTAAAGTCACACTAACGTATCTCAAAAAAAAAAAAAAATTGCAAGTAATTAAAAAAACTTCTGTTCCTTGACTTAGCAACAGAGATAACTGAGCAATAAGCCTATGGTTAGATAATACTGCTGAGTCACAAAGCTTTTTTTTGAAGAATGGAACAATAGCTGAAGTTCTGAATTCAATAGGCAGCTGTTCTTAGAAAAAGATAAATTTGCATGACATAATAGGAATTTAAAACAAAACCCCCAAAACTTACAGAAAGGAAGAAATAATTACCTCTAGCCTGTTATCTGAGAGGAAATCTTCAGTATGAAAATTCATAATTTTTAACATTCTTTTGCCCTTCTCAATAATGTTATCTATAGTTTTTCTTCAGTTTGAAATGTAAAATACTAATTCAATCATGTTGATTGAGGACAAGATCCTAAATGGAACACTGGTAAGCAAGAACTGTAATTCTGATTTTGCAATTTCACTTCTTAAATAAGAACACTGTAAATTTATGGAGTTCTCAGATTTAAATGAAGTTATGCATGGATTGAATGGTTTCCTTTAGAGACAAATCTGTGGAACTGGAGCTTGCAGTAAGAAAAAAAAAAAAAAAGGAATTCCCAGCTGCAGCATCCGAGAGAATAATGAGTATATCTACTAAAATATTTCATTTCTAATATCAAGGTAATAATACATTCCGAAACATTGAATGTTTATCACCTAATGCATAGAACTGAGAGAAAATAACAGTTACAGAACTGTTAATTGTCTAAAATTATTAACTATTTTTCAATTCTCACTCAGAAAACAGTCAGGGACCATTTAAACAATTATGTTATATTTTAACCCTTGTTTAGAAAAAAGACAGTAGCATACATTTAACTAACATTTTAGCATTTTATTATTTTTCTAACAGAGATGTGATGTTCCTGAACCTTAACAGTTATTTCGTGAAGGGGAAAAAGTGAATATTTTGCAAATTACAGTGCAAATATCAACAGTACTCAACGTATTTTATTCAGTGCTAATAAGAATAGTGTTAGTACAATTTTCAAGCCACCTGCTCAGAAAATGGTTTGCTACATGATGTCAGATATGTCACTTTTAGTTTCAGTAGTTAGTCAGACAAAAGGCAAAGAAGAAAAGCAATTTCCTTTACAAACTTTGAATTTGTAAAGGGTTTTGTTTCCAGAAGGTAAGTAGAGCTGACAGAAGGAATCAAGTATCTGAGTTCTAAGAACTTTGTTGCCTAAATAATTACATTATATTTTGAGCAATGCATTCCCTTCTGTAAGACTGTAATTTCTCCAGGCAGAGGAAGCTTATTGATCCTTTTGAATGTGTTCAGTCTTATCTAACTACTTACTTGTTTGACCCACATTGAAGTAAACAGTCTATAAAAATTTTGACTCTTTCTCAAGTTTTACATTCACATTTGTCATAAATTATATCAATATAGAAAAAATGAATACAAAGATATGAGGAACAGATTATGTGAAAAGATGAAAGATTCCACTTTAAATTACTCATTACTGTAGGATGCTGCATTGCCAGGACAACGACTAGGATGGGAGTAAATGAAAGGGGGGAAGGGGGAAAAAAGCAAACTCAAGGATATCAAAATGTACTGGGTTTGACTGGGCTGCAGTAAGTTTTCTTCACATCTATCCATATGGTGCTGTTACACTGGCAACAAAAACACACTGATGTTTTCCTTATTGCTGAGCAGCCCTTGCCAAGTGTCCAGGCTGTCTGCTCCTCCCTCCATCCCTCAGCAACAGGGTTTGGAGTGAGCAAGAACTTGGGAGTAGACACAGCTGGGACAGCTGACCAAAATTGACCAGAGATACCCCATGTCATGTAACATCATGTTCCAAAATCAAACGTGTCTTTGTATTTCAAAAGAGAGCCATTACATGGAGGCTGGATGGACATTGGTCTGGCCATGGTGATTGAATTTTTTTGCGTCCCTTGTGGGGGGAATTCTTCCTCACTTACTAAACTATCCTTTTCTTGACCCATGAGTATTCTTGCTTTTTCTCTCTTAATTAGCTCCCCCATTCTAAAGGGGAGTGGAGGGTTGTGGCGCACAAGTGACTTGGTGGGTACTTAGCTTACCCACCTGAAGTTAACCCACAACACCAAGGTAAGAGTAATTGCAAAGCAAGAATAGGCAACCATCAATGTAATTTTTTCTTCTCTATCTTTTAAAAAGTCAATGAAAGACAACCACACCTGAGTCCCAGAACTATTACTCAGCAACAATCCATGCTATTAGATCTAACCCTTTAATTTAAAGACTGAAGGACTTTTCTGTCAATATAGGGCAACATTATAGATTACATTTTAAAAATGTGGATGTGATGGAAATTGGATTTCTGGCAATTTCATTATGTTTGATTCCATTGACAGACAATATTAAAGTCATGGTTTCAATGACCAAATCTATATCACTAAAAAAGAAAAAGGAACATGCTTCAGCTTTGGGACACTGGTTATTCAAACTACCAAAATCGTTACTATCTTGGTTTTACTGGCATTTTACAAGCAGATTCCCAAGCATGAGTTTGGGAATGCCACAGGACAAAGATCATTCACAATGGGCAGCATGAAAAGGTTTATAGTGTTTTGTTTCTCTCTGTCCTGTTGAAGCCTATTTCCACACTCAAACATAAAAATATAAGCAAAATTATATTAATGTGTAAGAGCCACCCGAAATTGAGGTGAAATCACATGGTCAAGTGTTGTGTGAATAAGATGCACCCAGGTTATGCCACTGGACTTCTAGGCTAGTGGTAACCTGATCCTATGCTGTTTATCAATATAGATGGAGCTGAAGTTTTAACCAGCTATTTTCCTTAAGCATGCAATATCATGACTATTGCAATGTATATATAGCAATATGACATTTCATCAGGTTAAGAGACAGGTTTGCAGACAGAACTGAAAATTTATGATGACAGCATGACTTCTTGCTTCCAGACTTTGCTTTCCATAGGAATCAATACATTTTTTTATTGTACTGAACAACACAGTTGAGACTAGTATTTTAATTTATTTATCAGGTTACCTTATAATACCTAGGCATTTACTGCTTGCTTCCTTTCTTCATTTCAATAGCTTCCTTCACCTTTGTATATAACTATCTGAAAAGTGAATTTGGTTTCATTGTTGCTAATGGTCAGAGCTGTAATGCTACCAGTGACTATATTCAGGTAATCAAGTTGGTTTCATTAGTACTGCCAGGAGGGATAGAGCATTGGGTGTGAGCCAGTCCTCTTTTGGATCTGAGCTGGTCTGACTGTCCTCACAAAATCCTTCAGTTTTTTTTCTGATTTAGAACTAGAAAGTGATTCAAAATGCAGAGATAGGTGATCTGGGCTCAAGTGTGTACTGACTGTATAGATGAGGCGACCAGCTACCTCTTTATTCAACAGTGCTTTCATATTATATCTCTGCAAGTCAGAGGGAACCTAGTCATTGCTAGTCATAGCAAAATATTATATATGTGTACATATTATATATTATGTATATCAGAATAAACCCAAATAAATTTGCTTACAATGAAACCACACCAAAGCTCGGTAATAACAGGCTGCTGTTGACCATTTCAGAAAGCATAAATGATTTTACATTCATTTGTTCTCTTACAATATAAAGAAGCATTAAGACCTGGTAGAGTATTTATGAGGGTTTCCTAAATTTTCTTTTTTTATAGGTGTATTTCTTTCATAGTGATAATACTCATTTTTTGTTGCATAAGCACAATTTAAGCCAGCATCTCATCCAGTTCTTAAAGCAAAACACTTGTAGATAGTACAAAAGGAAGAGCACAAATATTTTGCTCTTGGCAGAAACTACATGCATGTCTCTCTTTGTTCTGTATCTCATAGGCAACATATTCATGGAAAGTGAGCTTTACTTTGCTGCTTGCAAAGGTTTTATTACCAGAAACAAATTCCTTCTCCTTCTTCAGGTTCTAGCTTTGCTGTATCACTTATTAAACTACCCGCCAACTTGTATAAGATAGACCCATTGCAGAGATCCTAGATCACACATCTGAGTATCACTTCCCCCTTTTTCTCAGGTTCCCAATTGGTCTATGATGTGTCTGGCTGTTTTTTTATTAATGCAGGTGGTTAAAAATTTCATTGTTTACGGATGGATTCAATTGTGTTACTGACTTGCAAAAGAGAATAGTATTCTTACACTTTAAATGCCAGTTTTCAGTAATAGAATAAAAGTGGTTTCTCACAAGAAAATCAAGAGCTGAGTACTTTGAATACTAATATATTATTATTATGATAATTTCAAGTTGTTGTTTACCTAAAAGTTTGCTCCAATTGATATCCTGTCGACAAGTATTTTAGTAAAATGTGGGGAGTTTTTTGTAATAGTAAGTGCTTCTATTTATGTATAGAAGTATTTAGCACAACCAGTAGGAAATTGCTCGTAAAGGGAAGAATTGGCCTATCAGACCTAGATCAGACTTGACTCTGCTCAGTTTTGATAGATGTGAACTCTATTCAAAAACCTAGTGACTGTGCTCACAACGAATAGAAAGCAGGAAGCAATGATTTCTCAGATGCTCTGATACCCAAGTGTTTTGGGACTGCCTGAAATATGGACGACCCTTGCAAAAATCTTTATTTTACTGATTTTGAGAAGTAGCTCTCTGTAGCCCTACAAGTCTCCTACACAACTGCATCATTTCTCATTCTCTTGTGCCGAACCTGGTCCACCATGTACAATAACTCAATATTGTTTTAGAATATTTTAAGATTAGACTTTTATCATTTCATATGGTTGCATAATCACAACTGAATTGCAGTATTTCCCTGCCCTGCTGAATATTTAGGTTATGTAATATGGAGTAACATCACCTGGAAAGACTTAGAACAATCTGTTCCCAAAAGGCCTATGAAGTGATGGTTATGGCACACTTGCTATAAAAGACTGCATTTCAAAGTCTAACTTTAAATTAGATAGAATCAGACACAAATGACAGTGACTCTAGAATGGACATGAAAACAAGTCTCTCAACTTCAGTGGAATGCAGTAACCAGGGAGTAAGTTGATTAACCAGATGGGGTGTAAATGACATATCCTTAAAAAGAGGAATAGGTGAAAGGATTGTCAAATGTGGAAATCTGGAATTACCCCAGTTACCTAAATTATTTAGTGTCTTTGGAACTCTGGTTGTAAAGTCAATGGAGAACAGCATAATTGCAAGCACATAGAACATTTTATTGGTGGAAAGTCAAATTTACCACAATAAAATACAAAAATTATTGTATGTATATATGTTGAAAGTATTCAAAAGTGATGAGGTGATTAGGAAATGATCCAGGAACATTCAAGTTCAAATACTCAATCTAAACCTGACAGAAACATTACTTAAACTTCTGTGCCTATATCTAAGGTGAATAGTACAAACATATTTACTGGCCATGCTGAATTTGCTTATGTTCTTTTATTTCCCCTATGATTGCGTGATTGTGTGATGTTATTTCTAACATATTGTGTGATTGCAATGTTTATGCTTTTCTGCATCCAGTGTTGTGTCTGCAAAATCATTACTCTCTCTCTAATGCTGATGTAATATTTAAAATACCAAATATAATTAGTAACTTATCTTCCTCTTGGAGTCAAAACTAGAGTAGAACTTAATATTGCAATTATATTTCAAATTGGTGAAACCTCAGGAAAGCAGGTTTATGAACTGTCCTGCTTGCATTCTTTGATTCTACTACAAGATGTCAGCTTACGCTTCGATTCACAAACAAGCACAATGGAAATTGTAACATGGCCCTTTCTGCTTTCTTCCAATGTGGTCTGAATACCAATAAAATCACAAAAGGTGAAATAGTTGTCTCAAAAAACCCTCAGAAGCAGAAGTGTTAGCTTTGTGGTATTACAGATAAGTCTCCCTATTCATTTGCTTGCAATCTTATATCAATCGAATTTTGTAACTCCAAATTCAAAGAAAATAAAATAATAAGAAAAAAGAAAACAAAAGAAAAGAAATCTATTGCCTTACGGTTTTTTAGAAGTTTGAAAAAATATAGCATTTCATTCTCTTTCATTTCCACAGTAAAATATCTTGAAGAGATTCAGAAATCAATTTGCACATTTTTCTTTTGAGAAAGTATTCTTTTTGATTAAAGATACTCTTCTGGTTTTCTTCTGGCTCTTCAGTGGCAATTCTGTAACTCAGGTAACTGGAGAAGGGCATACTGAAAATTGGCATTTGCTGTCTAACCAAGAATGGCATTTGCTCCCTAGCCATGAATGCAGGAGACTGATTCATCATTAGAAGCAGGTTAGGAGATTCAGCTTTGAAAACATATAAAAATATATCATTAGGGAGAGGGAGAAGAACAGCATAAAATAGTTCTGGCATAAGCATTTTGTGAAAAGGCTTATCAGTTATTTTCATTTTTACTGTAAGGGGGAAGCTGCAGGAGGGAAGATGGCTCAGGTCGATTCAACATCCTGCTCAAAAGAGGGCAGCCCAGAGTTTTGACAAGTTGCATTTTGTATATCACTAGGGAGAGAGATTCCTCCACCTCTTTGTGCAGCCTTTTCCAGTGCCTGACCTCTTTCACAGTGAATAATATACCCAAGGAGAATTTTTCTTACTCATGATTTTGGCTACTAGCCCTTGATCTTCCATTGTACCCATCCAAGAAAAAAAATCGGGTTCTGTCTATACTGTAACTCCCTTCTAAGTAATGAAAGACTGAAATTATATTCCTCCCTATCCTTGTGCTAAGCTGTTTCAACAGCCTTTCCTGATATGTCATGTTCCTCAGCCTTTCCAATCATCTTTGTGATTCTCCTCTAGATTCTGTTTGTTGATCTATCTCTTTTACCAGGAGTCCAAAACCGGACACAGTACTCCAGATACACATATTGAATTCAAAACCACTGGATGAAGAAGAATAACCATTTGCTTCAATCTGCTAACTACACCCTCAATCTGCTAACTACATCCTTGCTAATACAGCCCAGTAGGCATTTGGTCTTTTGTTGTAAACATATCTTGATCCCAGGTCAGTTCTTAAAGACATACTACCCAGACCCCAGACAGTCTGTTCCCAGTCCCCACTGATGATGGACTGATGATGCCAAGTAGAAGACTACTTTGTATTTATTGACCATTAGGAGATCCTTATTAGTTAAATTTTTCAGCTTGTTTTTTCTTTCATCAACAAGAACAGCCTAGCTCTCAAGCATATCAACCACAGTTCGCAATTTGAAATAATACAAGGACCTGATAGGGTGAATCGTCATCGAGGTCACTGTCAAAGTTGTTAAAATACCATCCCTTTAAATCAATTCCAGAGGACCATGCCTTAATTGATCACTAGGTACACTTTGACTCATTGGCCATTTTCCTTTTGATCTGATTGTCCAAATTTTTCACCCTGATTATACTTCACCTATCTAATCTTTAGTTTGTCTACCAGGGCACCTTGATATAATGGAGATAATTATATAACATTGATATAATCACGGTAAATGGAGTTCACTGCACTCCCTTCAGCCACAGAACTGATCATTCATTCAGAAAAGGAAAACACAATTTGCCCCTAATAAATTGATGCTGACTATACTCAGTAACCTTGGGTTGGGTTGTTTGGGTTTTTTGTTTCCTTCATGTACCCCGAAAGACCTTCGGGATATTCAGAGTGAGCATTAGCTCTATAATTCTGCCAGGTACTAAGGCTGACTCTTCTGTCTGCCTAAGAAGAAATTTTGGATGTGCTTACTTTCTGGGGCCTCTAGGATAGGAGGGTAAGTAATTTTAATTTAAGTAACTAAATTTTAGTGTCTTTGCATGTATGTCAGCTACCTATCTTTCTTACCATAGCCAATGAAGGATCCAAAAACCTAAAATAATCTAGTTTTGCTGGAGAAACCTTAGGACACCTGAGAGAGACTCACAAAACTAGAGGATATGACCCATGACCTGCAGAACAATCATACTTTCCCACATAAGTTGAAGATCAGGGAAGATATTGCAAACAATCTCAGATGGAAAATAATACATGTGCTTAACAAAGTGAATTATTCCATGGACAGCTGTTATGAATCTGAATCACCCTCTTGGCTTCCACTAGTGGTATTAACTTAATCTCTATGGCTTGTGATGGAAGCATAAATTATATTTGTAGTATAAGTGAAAACACTATCTTTTGAACTAAATTGTCTGTACCTAGTTTTCACTTCCACAGCATCAATTAACAGGGTGTCCGAAGAGAAATTAATTGGAAAACATTAGGCTTTAAGTAGGCTGTAGAGCCTTGCTGCTTGTATATTACAAAGGTGTGTATAAAATGGAAGATTTCCCCTTGTTTAGGTTGATGAGAACTCAAATAGATATGAACTGAACAGACAGATCTTCTCAGATCTCTTTGTGCCAGCAAATACTCCCGAATTGCTTGCATTTTTACTGAATTCACCTCCACTATACAAAGAGTTTTTGCTAAGAACATCAGGAAATCAATGAGGGTCACTTCACTGAAGAATTGCATTATTTATTCACAGCTCTATGAAAAAGGAAAAAAAAGTGTTCTGAAGATTCCCGTTTTTAAATACTATGAATATTGTATCCTTTAGAGCATTTATGCTATTGTTTTGTTGTTTAGTGTGTTTTTTTCCCCTTTTCCTTATCCTTCTTTATCTTGTCTGAAATCTATATATTGGAATTTTAAAAAGTATGTAAGTACACGTGAGACCTGTAGAAGGTGCTTGAAAATGCAAGGGTGAAAAGTTATGTATGGAGGAACAAAAGTACAACAGTCATTTCTGCATCTGGTACAGTATACCAAAGTTTGCAAATTTCCTAAGTCACTCTAGGGCAATGGTTAATGTCACCAAATTCTGCATCTCATCTGTACAAATGTATAGCAAAAATAGATACTAATTGACTCAGTTCTGCCATAAATTTAATTGGGGTTATAACCATGATAACTAACCTGTACTACACCACTTAGAGTATTCTTAATAATCAACCTACTTTCTCACAGCAGATAAAAACAGCTATTATGATAATTTGTACAACAGATGCCTATGGTGATAACTTGCACTACACTACTTAGATAATTTCTATAAAACTCTTCTTCTTATAGCAACTAAGAATTTGCATTATGTTTTTATCAAATAAAAACAAGGATTGGAAAATTCACCACTGTATGAAAGTCACTGTTTACTTTGTGAAGTGTGGTTCTGTTAGAAAAGAATAATGATTTCTAGCCTAAATAAATTAAAGTCCTAGATTTACCCTGAAGGAAAAAGGAACAAGATGATTTGCAATTTGAAAAGAAAAAAATATCAAGAAAACAATTACATGAAAATTATTTGGAAACTTTATTTCAGAGACAAGAACCTGAGCAGTTTTTGAAATCCTAGCACTTTATTGAGACAAAGTAAAATGTCACTGAAAAAATAACAACAACAAAAAAATTTATGTTTCTGGATGCTAGCTTTTAAGATTTTGCTTGTTTGTAAATAAGAAGGAATTCCGAAAGCAAGGAAAACTAGCAATGCTTATGAATTAAGAAAGGGAGTGGAGGAAAGGAGAAAAATGTATATTTCTGAATCATGCAAAATGTTCAGTGTTTTTGTTGATCTGGGTCTGATAGCAAAACATGAAATGCCGGTTCTTTGAAAATTAGCGGCTAAACAGAAAACTTCTTTCCATTTTATTTTAATGATACAGTGTGATGAATAGGTCTATATATCACAAGTCATCCCTCTGAATTTAATAGACCTCCTTGTACAAACAATGTTCTCTGTGGCAGACTATGTATCAGAATTTTGCTTTCAAGATCTGACTCTGCTTGGTTCACTCCTATAGCTGTATATAATTCCATCTTTTCAAATATGTATTTAATCGCCTTAGGTGCAAGAGAAGAGAGGAAAGAAGGTTCATTCTCAGCATGAAGCAAACATATTTTGAGAGTTTTATAACTGACTTCTATCCAAACTGAAATGAGATTCTATGAAAATGACAGAATTAATTTTTGTCCTCTGCTAATCTCAAATAGATACAAATTGAGAAGTGAACAGTATGTTGTCCCTCTTCTTCACAGTTCAAAAATACAGTACTGATGATGACCTGAAATCCCAGGCAATACTGAAGAATATTTGCGTCCAAAATTAGATCTTTCTTCAAAAATGGAACATCAAATAAACTCTCAAACTATACATAGGCAGCAGGCATGATACTTCTGTCATTAATGACTCATTAGGAAGCAGTGGGTGCGTGGGGGGGAGTGGTGTATGTGTGTGCATATTTATTACTGAATTGTGAATTACTGACTGCAATTGCTAGCAGCCAATGTTTCCAAATATACAACTTAGGTATTAAATCTCTTAAAAAACAATTTTCCATGAGCACACACTTTCTAGAACCCTACTAACTTAACTTTTGAGATTTCCTTATCAGAGGCTTGAAAACTGTATTTGGTTTGCATGATGAGGCTTTGGGAGTGGTGGGCCTACAGGGGTGGCTTCTGTGAGAAGCTGCTTCTTCCATGTCTGGCAGAGCCAATTTCTGGCAGCTCCAAAAACAAGTGAGATGTTGGTCAAAGCTGGGACAATTAGAAATAGTGCCATCACCTCTATGACAACATATTTAAGAAGGAAAAATAAAGATATTGCACAGATGTAATGGTGGCCAGGGGAAAGTGGTGTGAGAATTTGTGAGAGGAACAACTCTGCAGACACCAAGGTCAGTGCAGAAGGAGGGGAGGAGCTGCCCCAGGTGCTGGAGCTGAAATTTCTCTGCAGACCATGGTACAGACCATGGTGAAGCAGCTCTGCCCCTATAGCCCATGGCATGGGGATGCAGAGATCCATCTACAGCCCCTGGAGGAGCCTCATGCTGGAGCAGGTGGATGCCTGGGAGAAGGCTGCAACACCATGGGAGGGCTGTGCTGGAACAAGGTCCTGGCAAATACCTGCAGACCCATGGGGAGAGGAGCCCATGCTGCAACAGGTTTCTGGTAGAACCTGAGACCCCATAAAGGATCCACTTTGGATCAGGCTGTGCCTGAAGGACTGCACTGTGTGCAAAGGGATCCACATTGGAGCAGTTCATGGAGAACTGTTGCCTGGGGTATGGACTCATGTCGGAGAAGTTAATGGAGAGCTGTGTCCCATGGAGGGGACCCCAAAGTGGAGCAAGGCAACAACTCCTCTCCCTGAGCAGAGGGAGAAACTGACCATAACCCCCATTCCCCGTTTCCCTGCATCACTGGGGGAGGAGGTAGAGCTGGGATGGAGGGAGAGGTGAGAGGAAGGTTTTTTAAGGTCTTGTTTTAATTCTCATTATTGTGCTTTGATTTTGTTAGTAAAAAATTAAATTAAAATGTGTCTAATTCTTATTCTAGCCTGATTTACTGATACTTGGTGAGTGATCTCTCATGGTCCTTCACTCATGAACCCTTTGTTCCCCTGTCCAGCTGTGGAGGGAAGTGATAGAAAGGCTTTGGTGAGTGCCTGGCTTTCAACCAGCATCAACCCACTACAAAAACACGTATGACATTGATAAAACATTAAGATTTACCCACTGAATTACGCGTAGAAAACTCTCCAGGTGTAATGCAGTTTGAGACAGATAATTGCCATTTATACTTAGTAGTGTAAACTGTTGAAGGAAGCTCTTGTTTTCCAATAAATTGTTGTCAGCTTCTCAGATATCTCACAAAATTTCATCAATCAAAATCATTCATCAAATCAAATCAATCACATTTAAAAAAATGTGTACATTCACTCATGTGACAGGCAAGCAGTTCCATTACAATAGGATTCATTACTAATTCCAGTTAATTTTAGGGGTTTTCTTCAAGTTTAATTAAGCTTGTATTTTCACATTCTATTTTACTGAGCTGCATAGCTCATAGTATTTTTTAAAATAATCTACATTTCATCAGTCTCGTTTCATATATAGTTAATAAGTAGAAAATCCTCTTCGGAAATTAAAGAACCTTTTTACATTATCTTTATAATTAACTCAGTATTGAATTAATAATGGAGACATAGTAAAACTTTAAATTGAAGCTTTGAAATACAGAATTACAAATAGCTAATCTAAAGAAAACTACAGATGAAAGAAACAGGAGAAATAGGCCCACTTCAGGGGAAAAGTGTCATGAAACTAAATCAGTGGATTTTGTGTGTGTGTGTTTACAAATAATCTCTGAGCTGTTGATATTTCTGAATTCAGGCTACAAATATATTGTGCTATATTGTGCAACTTGCTTAGGCAAGTTGTATTGCCTAAGACATTCTGAATATTGTATTTCTCATGTAACCTGATTCTGCTCTTAGGGACCAGATGAAATTGTAGTGTCCCATTAGAGGCATCCTCTAGTACTTTTTATTCTGTCAGAATAAAGGTTTAATCTCCAGGTAGTCTCAGCTATGTGATTTACAGCAAGTCTGCGTGTGTGTCAAAGAGCCCACTCAAGCAGCAAGACTGGCAAATTCTTGGAGCCCTTTCTGACTCTCATATATGGATATGAACTTTGCTCCAGTTGAAATAAGTGCCTCAGTCTGAAGAGGAAATTATATATTCCCCGGGTTTGTTGCTGCGCAGATTTGGATCATGACAGCTGTGGTGTCTATCCAAATAAATGAACTGTAAGCCTCTTTCCTCAAAATAGGTGTTCTCACCAATCCTGTCCTTACTTCTACTTTTTCCATAGTGGAACTCTTCACATTATATGGGATTAATGACCCCAAAGATCAGAACCAGCTAATTTCTCCAGATGACTTTTTTAATACTGAATAATACAAATTATTACTTTTATCATTTATTTCCTAGCAACATTTACAATATTGGCATCAATCCTGAAAAAAAATTATTTTATTCTACTGGTAATTTTTACAACAAACTGTTTCTTAACCTTTGTTTTCCAATACTGCAATACTTGTACTACTGAGATGTCATCTGTGTTTTGAATGATTATGTTCAACTTTTTTATTTCTCTTCCTGTATGTCAATAAAGCTCTAACAATTTTCAGACCTTGTCTAGGTAGAATGCTAATCCAAACTTTAAAAGGAATTCTATAACATAAGAGGGAAACCTACAACACATAAAGAATTAATTCACTTCTTTCTAACAGAATAAACAAATCTCTGCATGAATAAAAATGTATTTATTTCTAAATGAAAATTCAAAATCCAAGCCTACAACTTATCAAAACCAATTCCTTAGAAAAACTCAATTGTGAATGTAAATTGTATGCATAGTAACAACATTTTTCAAATCTACATTGTCACCTATTTCCTCTTAATACATATCGGTCTTATTTTTTTTCTCTCTTGCCAAGTGACATGAATTATATAAGCTTTACAATTGAAAGGGAAGAATTTAAAAGTGAAAGGAAAGCATAATTTGAATGTAAATGAAAGGATTTAAACACATTTCTGAGGGATGCCTCTGATACTTGAAAGACTTTACAAAACGAGATTTAAGCTGATACCAACAGTGTGTGACTAGAATGTAAAGGTTTAAGGATGTTCATTTGCCATTGATAGGATATCAGAAATGGGCCCAGAAAAAATTGCCTGAAGACTTAGGCTTTCAATTATGATTAGCAATAGTAACTGCTATTATAATTGCTGCAGCTGTTATGAGAGACCATAAAATTATGATCCAGTAAGAAAACTACAACATTAGTTTATTTTAGAATGAACTTTACAGAAACTGACAGTAATCAAACATCATCCCAATTGACTTTCTACACCTAGATCCCTTGATAGTTCTTCCTTGAATCATGGTTTCTTCCACAGAAACTTCTAACACTCTAAGTAATATTTTACAATGCAAGAATGTCTAGATGCCTGCCTCTCAAGGTCCTGTTCTTTTATGTATAGTTCCACTTGCAGAGGACTTATTACCTCAGACAAGAGTCCATTGTTGAGGGAAGAACAGGGTGAGATAGAGGAGAATGCCCTGTGCACGCTCATCTAGTTTAGCCTCACCCAGGTTAAGACCTAATGTGCCCATGATGAGATAGAAGTTGCTGTAATCTCCATCCGTTGTCATGGGGAAGAGGGAGGCATCTTCTCATCTTGGATTGCTGAACCCTCAATTACCAGGAGACTACACAGAGACCATGGCAAGAATGGTTTCCTAGCAGGATTCTTAATGTCAACCTGTTCCAGTTTTCCTTATTTCACACTGTGTGTACACAAATAAACATAATCTTTGGATTATTTATGATAATTATTCCAGTGCAAGGGAAATTTGAAGGAGGAGAAACTGGAAATTCTGTTAATCTGACTGCTAAGTGAAGGGTACTTTGCATACCCCAAGCTACTTATGGGACATGAATTGAAACTCAAACACTTCTTGCAAAGGGATGATTTAAAAGCTGCTATAATAAAACTGGAAAAGTAAATAGGAGCAGAAGAAATATAAGGTAGTATGAAAGTTGAGTGGGTTAAAATGTTAAACATAAGAGACAATTTTTTACATTTCATACTTGTTCTCCAAACTGAAAAAATATCCCACCAGACAGATATAAAATGTCTTGTCTGAAAAAAAGATTTGTATGATATAATTTTATAAATATACCTACAAATGTCACTGCAGTCATTATTTTCCCATTAATTTGGTACTGTCAGGCCATTATTAGCTACTGTACTGTAATTCACCTTCTTTTTTAAAATACTACTTTCATAATTTTTTTTATAAATTCCACTGCAGACTGTGCTTTACTCCTTCATAAGAAAACAGAATTTCAAGAGACCACAAAGTGGACCAGAGAAAAACATAATTCTGTGAAATGTGCTACATACAGGTTCAAATTCTGAAGTTGATAAATGCTTTATGTGATAAAATTATTGAGAGAATTAGATCTATCTAATATAATGTCTTGATATTAGTGGAGTACAAAACAATATTTCTTTGAGAAAGAGATCTGGAAAGCTCCTATAAAAGCTAGTGCTTCATTTTGACAGGAAAAAAAAAAATACTTAGATTGAACAGTGTATAGTGTGTTCTGATTTGAAAATCCAGCTAATTTCTTGTGAAGCCATACAGCTGATATTTATATTGAAAGTGACTGATAATCCTGAAAACAAAAAGGTAGAGGCGCTGCTGTATCATACTCAGTCAATATTATCAATTAAGTTTCCTCATGGAAAGACTCCTTAAAACAGGGTCATGCTTTAACTTTTATAACACAATAAAATACACCCTATCTTCCTTGAATTTTTTTTTTTTTAACCAGTAAAGTTGCATGCATTCTACTTTCTGTTTAACTCAGTGGACAATATCAAATACTAGAACATTATGCAAGATACAAAATGCATGTGATATTTTTGAGCATCACATTAGCATTTAAAGAGATTCCTTCTAGATACTTAGCAAAGTTTAGTTTATTCTTCAGATAACGAATAGTTTCAAGAACAAAGAGCCCCTTTTGAAAATTGAAAAAGAAATACATTGTTTCTGTATAAGCCCTAGTACTGGAATCAGTGCAGTAAGATTGGTAAGGGTCCTCATTATATAATTATATGTATATATATATATACCTATTCATTTTAGCTTGCATCTAAAGTGCTTTGCTAAACTAGCTGTACAGAGAGAGCAGAACAGACGTAGTCAGAAATATAGGATTAATATTTCTCCTTTTCTCATAGAACACTTAAATGCAGACCATTTTCTTTCAAGAAGTTTCTAATCCTGCTTAAGGGAATTACAGAAAAAAAATATTGCAGGAAATAAAAAATTGGAAAATTAAAATAATATTGCAGAAAAAAAATTGCATATATTCCTTGAAAATGCTGGTATCTAAAAAAAAATCCTAAGAGTAGACAATTTACATAACTTAGTTTTTCTGCTATTTTGTATTTGATTAAATATAATAAATTTTTACATTAAAAATTATTACAGCAAACCAATTGCATGACAATATATACTTGTGTGGCGGTTTAATCCTGGCTGGATGTCAGATGCTCACCAAAGCCTGTCTGTCATTCCCCCTTCTCAGCTGGACAGAGAGGGAAAATTAGGACAAATGGCTTGTAGGTCAAGATAAGGACAGGGGGAGATCACTCACCAGTTATCATCACAGGCAAAACAGACTTGACTTTGGGTAAAATTAAATTAATTAATTGCCAATCAAATCAGAGTAGTATAATAAGAAATAAAGCCAAATCTTGTACACCTTCCCCTCACCCTTCTGTTCTTTCCAGATTCAACTTTACTTCCAGCTTTCTGTACCTTTTTCCCCCACGTGATGCAGAAGGATGGGGAACAGAGGCTACAGTCAGTTCATCACACAGAAGTTGTCTCTTCTGCTCTCTCTTAGTCAGGGGGAGGATTCCTCACACTCTTCCCCTGCTCCAGTGTGGTGTCTCTCCCACAGGAGGCAATGCTGCATGAACTTGTCCAACATGGGTTCATCCCACAGGCTACGGTTCCACAAACTGCTCCAGCATGCATCCCTTACTCGTGTTCTTTCTACAGGATGCCATCCTTCAAGAGCAGAGTGCTCCAAGCATGGCCTCCCCCCAGGGACACAGCCTCCTTCAAGAGCAACCACCTGCTCTGCCAGGGGCTCCTCCTGGGGCTGCAGGTGGATCCCTGCTCCACCATGGGCCTTCATGGGCTGCAGGGGCACAGCCTGTTGCACCATGGGCTGCACCACGGGCTGTATAAAGGAGAAATCCCAGATCCTGAGAATAAACTGCTCTTTATCCTTTTTATAATGTGCTGAGTTTCCGGAAGGCAAGCTGAGCTTTAGAAAGTGTATTTTGAGTGGAATATTATTGAGTAAAATAGCTGAACATTTTAGGACTTTTCTTGAGTTTCCCAAGAATTCTATTAACTAGGGTCTAATGCATAAAGAAAATAGTTTACTCATTTTTTGTCTTCAGAGAGCTCATTTTTAAAATCCAAATATAATCTAAGTTGGAATAAAAACTGATATGGTAACAACAGTCTTATTAGACACAATCTTGAAATTTTTAATTTTGATAGGAAAATGTTTTATTGTGGAACTTCAGCTTTTGGAACATTACATACAAATTTAAGTTAGTGCTTTCAAAGTGTACAGCAGAGACTATATGGTGTAAGAGAGGTGAGCTCCATTAAAGAAGAGACAAAAGTTAGGTTCATGGTATTAAGGGTTCAGTGTGACATTTATCTAATGAAGCTTCAGACGTCTTCCAGAGAGACATCTGCGCTTGCTGTCATCACAGGATCTACCTCCATATGTCCAATGGAAAGGAACCAACACTTCTATGCTCTTATACTCACAACCTGTATGTAATTATTTCTTTAGTGACATGAATCATACATGTTCTCTTCAGAACTTAAAAAAAGTGTTGTGAGGTATCTGAGGCATATTTCTGCGTCTTGCAGTATTTTGGAGAGTGGAGGATCCTTTTTAGAAGATATATGAATCCTTCTTATACGAGTATTAATGACAAAGTCATCTGTGACTGAGAGAGATGAAAGTGATGACTTATGCTGTTTCATGGGTACTGTCTATACAAGTAAATAAAATGGTTCAGAACATGAGCTCATAACAGTCTCTGATTGTGGGCACTGTCTAAATTTTAGCACAGTTTTAGTCCGTGACATGTTTTGTGCCAAACAGTCTCCCAGACAATTGCTGCACTGTCAAGGTAACCTCATGTGTCAGGGACCATTCCCAGTTTGGATCTGGCCACACTCTTTTGAGGGGAAAAATGTGCCTGATGATGCACCATTTCACATGACCTTACAGGCCAGAGGGTTTCCACGGCATGCTTAAATTTCTACTGTAGGCATTTCCTTTCAGTCCATACATTATTACAAGATTTGGGGTAATGTAAACACAAGATGGTTCTGTTTCTTCAAAATCATTTTGGTACAGATCTTCCTAGGAACTTCTAGAAATCTAAGGTCTTGTGTAATGTCACATAAATTTTACAGGAACCTCTCTAACAATTTCATGGCATTTCTGTCTTGTATCTGAAGAGGAAATATGTACTTCTTTTGCAGGTGAAACTCCTATAGACTCCACTGAGAATTCTGACAATGGAGGTGGAGAAGAATTAGTTCACTAGTGACTTTCTGTGACATAATTAAACTTTATATGATCAAAACCTTGTATGTCTAAGCAACTCTAACTCTAAAGCTGTAATGAACTGAGACATGTAAACAACATCTCAGGAACACAATTAAAAGGGAATGGTGATTTTTCAGATACAGTCCAAAATGAAACTGTAGCTTTCTTTTTTTTTTTCTTTTTCTTTTTTTTTCTTTTTTTTTTTTTTTTCAAATAACAGAACACATCAAACAGCAAAGCAGAAAGATATAAGAGGAAAAAGGATTTCAAGAATTTTGGAAATGATAAATATTTTTTCCCACAAGGAAAGGAGGAAAATATTGTAAGAACAGAAATTTCTCTAGCTGGAGGTGTAAAAAACAAAACTAATATCACTTTTATTATCATGGATGCAGAAACTGACAAAATGTAGTAATATTTTAAGAGGGAAGGAAAAATTAATATATGTTATTTAAATTGTTAAGCAAAGTGTTACACTATTTTAGGAAATTAAACTTTATGCATGTTACTATGTTATCTATGAAATATACTATAAAGAAGTAAAGAAAATATACCAGCAAAAAATATGGCCCATCCTGATGTTGGCTAACTGCCTGAAACCGTGATTTGCATCCAAGGAAATCTAAACTGCATAAACTAGCTCTGCAATTGACTGTCTTATTTCCTACATTGCTTTTATTGTTACTTAAAATATATCAGAATCTCACTGAGTAGTGTTTCAGTTGAGAACTGACAGTCTTCTACCTTAACATAAAATCAGCCACTACACCGAAACCAAGGTGGTATTGCAATTAGTGGTGTTGCAGTAAAGAAATTGTGTTCAGAAAGGCAAATTTACTAAGCAATGAAGAGAAGAAGGAGCACAGAAATGTCTGAATCATCACATGCAATTCATGGATCTCAGCAAGATCCAGCATGAACTTAATCCCCATCTTTCTTTTGTTTGCATATTTCCTTGTGGAAAGATTCTGACATAGCTCTTCTGGCAGTGATATATATGGCTTAATTTACAAAATAAATTAAAGGCCAATGTGAAGGTATATATTATTTCATTTCAGTAGTACTCTGTAGGTAAAACACTCTTCCTCTGTCTTTTGTGCCATACCCCACACTGACACATTTACATTGTTTTCTTGAGATTACTAAAATAGTAATTAATATTCTCGAGGTGGGTTAACCTTGGTCAACTGCCTGACATCCACCCAGCTGCTTTCTGACTTCTCCTCAACAGGACAGAGGAAGAAAATAAGATGAAAAAGCTCATGGGTTGAGATAAAGGCAAGGAAATAATTTGCCAATTACTGTCACAGGCATAACTGACTCAGAAAAAATGAAAACATCTTGCACCCACCCATATCCATTTTAATCAGTCTCAACTGGTAAAATTCTTGTTTTCTCTACCACCTTCCCTTCTACCCCCTGACAGTATAAGGGAGAAAGAATGGGGAATGGCAGCCAGCTTATAGCAGCTGTCTGCTGCTCCTTCCTCCTCACACTTCTTCCCTGCTCCAGCAATGGCTCTCCATGGTCAGGTGACCTGTCAGGTATGGGCTTATTTAGCTAGAGCTCAAATGCAGAGTTCTTGCAGAGAGGCTTCTCTAGATCCCAAATAAACACAGGGGATATAGCCTATCTGACTGGCATCTCTCCTACCACTCTTCATAGGACCGTGTATTAAAGGTTTCTCTCCCTTCAACTTTTATGTTTTTGTTTTGATATTTTGATACCCATATATATTCCACACCCTCTAATAAGGATAACAGCACAGTAATTCAACAGTATATTTTTTTGCAAGAAAATGTGACTAAAAGATGGCTTTCAAACCTTTGAGTTATGCCTTTAGTGGTAAAGATGTTGCTTATAGGAAAACTTATGTTTGCATATGTACCATTTGGTCCTCTTCATCCCAAACCATATGGGCCTGATGTGTTCTGGAGAGATGGATCTGATCTAGTGCCAAAGGAGCCAGGCTGAGAAGTTTGCAATCCACTCCCTAATGCATTTGGTTCTTGAAGAAGTTATGAGATCTGACAGAGTACCACGATACTGGATAGATAAAATCCACAGTGACCATGTGATGGTCTGCCTGAGCAAATGAGTCTTTACAGAACTGATTGTGCCAAGATATCTGAGCTGTTTTTCTCTGGTGCCAAATCAAGTTTGACAGGGTTTATTAGCTTAGGATCAAGGTCATGGTAATATAGCTATTTTGCTTTAGCTTCGATTCTTAGCTTGAGGATTGTGCCTGATCTAATAAATTCTATAGAATTGAACTGGTTCTTCATAATGCCAGCTTGGCTGCCTGATCTGTTTTACATTGTTTTGTTATGCTCTGGTTTGAAGCTTGATAATCCACAAATTTTAAAGAGATGATTCATGATTGGATTTCTTTGACTATAGCTCACACAGTTTTGATCAGACAGAAACAAGAAACTGCTTTTAAGAAAACAAATGCTTACTGGCAGCAAAGAGCTCTACTTCACTTGATTTCTCCTTTTTTTCTTTTTCCCCTTCAATGAATCAGGTTGAAAAAAGCCAAAAATCTTTATTTTTAAATATACTAAAACATGAAGTAAGTAGGTATTTACTTTCTCTTCACAGTCAAAGGTGCACACAGCACCTTTGGTTCTTACCTTTAGTACTCCCTCTTGCATATAGAGTTTAAATTCTCTAAATCAGTAATTCAGCCAATGTGTCTTCTGACATGAGTTACTGCTTACTACTGCTTGCTTGGGGCAGAAAATTACCACAAGTTATTATAGAAAGCCAAGAATCAAATAATCATATTTCATAGTTAGAAATAATTGTTACATTTCTATGTAAAAATAAATCTCCCTCCACAATTCCTATCTCATCAAACATGCTTATTATACTAAAAATATTCCCCAGAATGATTTGTGGAAATTATTCTTCCAGCAGTTTGTTCTAAAGTTTGTTTTTTTAAACACAAAATCTTGAAAGGATGCACAGAGAAAGGGTGTTTTCTAGTTCTATGACTGTCACTAAGAATTGGGGATTTGTGTTATTAATAGCAATGATTAGAGACATAGAAATTGTCTGCCTTTCATATCTTGCAGTATAAGCTTAAAATGCAGTCCTTCAGCAAATAACAATGACAGTAAACTCAGCTGTGAGAAAAGATTAAGAATTGTTTTGCTTTAACTGGGCAGGCACACAGCTCACTCCACCCCAGTAGGATGAGGAAGAGAATTTGAAAAGATAAAACTTGGCGATTAAGATAAAGATAGCTTAACAGGACAGAAAAGGAACCTTTTCAATGCTAGTCTGTTAATTCTTACTGCTCGCACTTCTCTATCAAATTGTTGTCTTGCAGCAGGTAATAGTTAATATCTGCATGGCAGATATTAAAAAAACTTTTAGTGTAAGTCAGTTAAAAAGTCAGTCAAACAAGCTAGAATTCTGAAAAAGCTCTAGTGCTTATAGTCCCAGGGTTTGTTAGTCCTCTGACTTTAAGAGGTGTTATTTCTCTGGAGGAACTCAGAGGCCCAGACAACTTAGAAGTAATTTGCACAAAGAAATGAAATAAAGATCAATTTGTTTAGCTCTCAAGCTGTTAAAATGCTTTTGATGTTTTGTTCCATACTGGGGTACATAAAAGCCTTTTTCTTTCATTCCATACATTATCACTGAGGGTCTTTCCTCTGAGTTTTTGCTCAGTAGTAGAGTAGAGGTGCATCAACAGCAGATACTATTGCAGAAAAATCCAGAGATAGTATTTTTCAATTGATAGAGGATGAATAACAGTAATTATAATAATAATAGGCAATTGAACCTATTTCCTGTACATGCTGATAGTGCTTTATGCTCATGAGTTGGAACCAATAATCAGATGTAGACCTCTCTTGTTTTATTAATAAAAAACAGTCTCATCATTTATTATTCATTAAAACTGTGGTGGAATATCTAATTATTGCAGGGACTGATTTGTTGCAGCTTGCAGGAAATTTAGTTGATGGACAGTCTGTTTCTGAAACATCTGCTGAACCATGAACCTATTGAACAACTCCAAAGGTAAGGGTATTAATTACCTTAAAGCTGGACCAGGGTTATTTCCCTGCACAGCAAGTAGTCTGAATGTATCAGATTCGCAGAATATTCTTAGTTGAAAAGTATCCACAATGATCATCCAGTCCAGCTCCTAAGTGAACAGGCCATATGGGGATCAAACCCACAATGCTGGTGTTATCAGCACCATGCTCTGACCAAGTGAGCTGATCTAAATCTAATGGTTTTACCAGCTGTGTATTTCACTAGAAATAGCCTCAATAGCCTGTCTTAGATTACACTACTAAAATTACTTCTGTTTAAAATGCACAACTTCATTTTCTCACTAAAATTCAGATCAACCAATGGAAAGAGTAAACGCAAATAAAAAAGTACTAAGGAATCTATATTTGGAAAGCAACACTGGAGTATGTTTATGATTTTTTAGCTATGCCCTTAATGTGAAAATCTGTGACCATTTTAGCCTAGCTGGATCATAGTGAGAGAGAAAAAGTTCTGTTATACTCATCTCTGTAAAAAAACTGGAGACAAGGAAGCATTCTAATAACTTTTTGGACTTCTTGCATTGTGCAAAGACAGGCAGATCTCATGTAACATGCTGCTTTGTATGTATGGAATTTTTAAAATACATTATTGTCTTTAATTTAAATATAGGCATTGGGTTTTGATTATATGCTCTTGGATAAGGCCAGTAAAATCAGTTTGAATTATGTCAGGGGTGAATTTAATTGTGAGCCAAAGAAGTCTCAATAATTCAAGCTGGGACACACAGAGAAAGAATATGGAGAGAAGAAGCAAATGTGAATAATTTAGAAATTATGTATAAATGTAAAAAAGTTTATAGCTCATACAACTGTGGTTCACTGCAGCACATTTTTCAGTGAGTATCTTATGGCACTGACTCTTAGGAGAGGCACAATGGGATTATTTTTTTATGGTTTAGTTTAAGTTGCCTGATGTCTAAAAGTCTATGTTCCTAAGTCTAGTCCATCTCCAAACCTCCTTCTCTCTCTGCCATGGGTTGGGGCAGCAAAAACCTTTTGTCCCAGTTCAGCACCCCTAGTCAGTCCAGTGTACCAGAAATCCTGGTTGCAAGGGCACCCCTTGCTATTTCCTGAAGCTGCACAGGAAATATGTATTGCAACTCATTTACCTCCCTTAAATTGTGAAAGCTGGAGACAAAAGGTCACCTTCAAGTTGATTCTAGTAAGAGCATAAGACAGCAAATACTTGCTTGTAGTCAGATGGTAGCTAGAGTAAAATCTGAGAGAAGAAAACCGAGAGTTTCTCAGATATAATATCCAGCAGCAATTTTGATCCTAAAAGGGGAAGGTCACCATCTTAAAGAGATGGTTTAAGAATGTTTTTTCGTATTTGATAGAGATTTTTATTGCTTCTTCTTGTATGCCAAAATGATGGAAAAATATGAAAAGAGAATCAATATAGAACACGGTATTATGTGTTATAGAGATTCTTAGCTATGTCAAAAATAGCTTATTCCAGTGTACATTACTTGAATTTAAGTGCATTTTATTCTACTGATTTAGAATTGAGATAAAAAACTTGTTGTTGCTATATCTTTCTTTATGTCATTTTTTCATGGGTAAGTTTGAGAAGTCTTTTCTACTTTACAGTGATCTCCTATAATTCATTTAGCAGCTAGAGAAATTACAATGACAGAGCAAATCGGTAAGATATAATGTTTAGATCTGACTCGTTTCCAGCTCTGAGCGCCCTGATCAAATGCTTTAAATTTAATATTTAATGAATAATGGCTAAAATAAGAAACCAAATGACCTGAAAAAAGAGCAAATGAAAACCACTCAGGAGAACTTGCATGTTAGAAGGAAAAATGGAGTACAGACAACTTTAAAAGTTTTAGTTTCCACTTCCTGAGTTGCTTGAAATGTCGATACATGATGTCTTAATCATAATCTCAAATGCAGCACCTGCCCACTAGGGTGCAAACTTAAGAGCTGGCATTGCTAACTTGGGAGTTAGCATGCTAGCCTGACTGTTGTCAAAAGGGGTTTGAAAAGCCAAACTTTCAAATTTAAGTACAACAACTCGTGATTAACAGAAATGAAAAAATGTAAAAAAAGCACCATAATTGGACATTCCTTTATCATGCAAACATGGTGAAGGAGTAATTTTACCATATTCTCATTCTGAGTATTGAATTAAACATTCCATTTTACCTCATTTCAGGATTTGTTTGTGTTATATCAACTTGACATGTTTTTTAAAACTTTGATTTTTGTTGTTTTGGAATTCCGTACCTTTCCACTTGTGTTTTTTCCGTCACTGAAATGCAATGATCCCTTGTGTCAGTGCTATCTCCTTGCATGCTACATGACAATTCCAATCTTTCAAGGGCTTTTATCACAGCATAGTTTCCACTGGCATTGTATTTCAAGGGAGGAAACCCTTTACCATCCTAGAGAATTTTGCTTGTACTCCCATCCCCGTATCTCAAGCATATTTAATACTGTAAATTTATATTTCAGTTTTGATATGGCACTGATATATATCAATGTGACTTTGTTGACCTGAATGAATTCTGCTTCCATTTTGGTTCATCATGAACTAATGTAGTTTAAGCGGTTTCACAGTGTTTCAGAATTAGATATAGCCCAGCAGGATAATTCACAGCACCACAAATATGTACATTCATTCCCTATCAATTTGATAGAGAAGTTAAGTTCCTTAGAAAGATTATCCACAAAATCTGTGTGTGATGACAGAAAGCCACTCAGAGCAGGTATAAAATATAGGGGTGACTGAGCACTTCAGAACTTCCCACCAGCTTTGGTGAGTGAGTCAGGACTTGAACTTTTAAGCTCTTGGATCATTTGAAAACTAAGATGGGTAGGCACCTAACCAAGCAAGGCACACTCTTTTTAAAACCAGACAAGCAGCCTTAGGTCCCTGATTTGGGGGGGAAAAAAGTACTTTTGGAATCATAGTAGTCTTCCCAAAAGCATGGAATTAAGATTCATTTCCAGTGACAGCCAGAAATTATTCAGATGCACCCTGCTACTTTCCAGAGGACTTTCCAAACTTCCAGATAGGATATGTCATCCCTGCAGGCAGGCCCATAGAGGGATATCTGGCTGGTGTTTGTAATGTGTCAGTCTCCTCCATAATGAGGTTCAGACTTCAAGTCTCCAGATAAGGATATAAAGACAGATGCATAGGGAACCTTTAGGACAAACAAGAGTCAGACCTGGTGAATCCTGACAGCTGGTTGAGTTGAGTGCTGATATCAAAGTGGTAAATGTCTCCTCCCACATAATAAGTAATAGAGTAAGAGCAAATGGCCCCAAGCTATTCCAGTGGAGATTTAGATAGGATCTGAGGAAAAATTTCTTCACTGAAAGGGTTTTCAAGCATCGAAATAGATGTCCTAGGGAATTGGTTGAGTTGTCATCCCTGGAGGTGTTTAAAAGACATGTAAGTTTGGCACTTAATGACATGGTTTAGTGGTGGACTTGACAGTGTTAGGTTAATGATTAAGTTCAATTTCAGTGGTCTTTTTCAACCTCAGTGATTCTATTGTATTCTTTTCCGATATAAGACATACTGTAGAAGCAATGTGGAATCTTTTGACAATACAAATAGTAACCTACTCAGA
>WBNO01000121.1:0-37998 GCA_013400575.1 Peucedramus taeniatus
AAAGAAAAATAAACCCAAAAAAAAGGCCCCGCGCTCGGGACCCCCCCGCGGGGGCGGATGGTGCTGCCGTGAGCGGGGCGGGCCGGGCCGGGCCGGGCCGGNCAAGGTGCTGCCGCGAGGGAGCGGCCACCGCCGGCCCGGGCTGCGCGGCCAGCGCTGAGGCCTTGGCGCTGGGTCACCCTCGGCGGGGTCCCGGAGCTCCGAGCCGAGCACGGGGAGCGTTTCCTGGCGGGGTCTCACAGCTGGGCACTGCCGGAGCTCCGAGCCGAGCCTGGGGAGCGTTTCCCGGTGGGATCTCGGAGCTGGGCACTGCCGGAGCTCCGAGCCGAGCCTGGGGAGCGTTTCCCGGTGGGATCTCGGAGCTGGGCACTGCCGGAGCTCCGAGCCTTGCCTCAATCTCCCTGGGCAGTTTTTCCGGTGGGATCTCACAGCTGGGCACTGCCGGAGCTCCGAGCCTTGCCTCAGTCTCCCTGGGCAGTTTTCCCGGTGGGATCTCGTAGCTGGGCATTACCGGAGCTCCGAGCAGCCGCTGCAGCCCCAGCTGGGTCTCCCCGGGAGGGTTTCCCAGCTGGGCATTCCCGGAGGCTGCGGCTCCTCAGCCGGGTCTCACCGAGGTGTTTTTGCCGTGCTGGCGGAGGTACCCGAGCCGTGGGGCAGGAGGCTGGTTGGGAATTCCCGGAGCAGGGAGGGATGGCCGGGTGTGCTGGGGGCACGGCAGGTGCCCGGCTCAGCCCGGAGCTGGGCAGCGAGGAGACAAACAGCGCTGGAGGGAGATGCACGTGGGATGTGCCTCATCCTGAGCACGGGAGGTGTTTTCCAGGTGCTCACATGCAGAACACACCAAAATTCTGATTTGTGTCCCAGCACCGCCGGTGTGAGCCTGTGTAAAGCGTGTTTTGGAGCTCTGCTCTCCCGAGTGTGTCGGGTTTTGTGCAGCATGCAATAATCGTGCGTTCCTCAGTCAGCAGGAGTTTGGGTCAGGAGAGGCTCTGAAGCTTGTGAGAGCTGTAGTAAATGTGCTGCTGTCCCATTTCTGTTTCTAGTTCAGTGGGGTTGATGAATGCGGTGCCTGGAAACCTGAGCAAGCTCATACAATTCAGATGTTAACTTTGCATGAGGGAAGCAGCTGCTGGGGAGCTGTGACAGGAATAAAATTGTCCCAGTGTGCTGCTTATCCCACTTGTAGTGAATCTCTGAGAGTAGAGAGCTTCTTGCTTTAGGCTTTCAGGTTTTGGGAAAACACTGCCTGGAACGGTAAAGGAAAACATCCCTTGGGTAGAAATTATTATTCAAGGTGAAGAATAATTCCAATGTGTAAGGGATTGCTTATAACTGGATTTGAAAAGTCATTCCAAATGCTTTGCCTTTGAGGTGACTGGCAGGGAAGGAGGGGTGAGAGAAGGAGGGGAAATCAGGGGAAGCTCAGAGCAACTCCAGGAGCTGAAGCTGCTGGAGTCTCTGAGCCTTTGCTTCTCCTGGGATGCTTTGGTTCAGGAATGGGGTTTTTAGCCTTTGTTTCACGTGGCATTTTGCTAAACAGAAACAATCAGTGTCCTCAGAGCGTTGTCCCACAGAAAGGAAAGAGAAATAGTGGGAAGGCTTTTCCCTTTGGGAATCTAAGCTCAGGGAGGTCTTCTACATGGATTTGGGATCTTTCTCTTTTTTTAAACATATTCTTTTCTCTCTTCGCTCCATAATTCAGTGATCACATACAGGTAACTTCTCACAGAACTACAGTTGTCTAAATTCTTGTAATTACTGCAGTTATTTATTCAGCTTATCTTAATTGTCCCCATCAGCTTACACAGACCCAGTAAATGCAGTTATCAGGAGGAAGCATCCTTGCTTTATGGGCAGAGCAGCCAGGCTGAGCAAACAGTAGGATTGGGACACTTAATTCTTTGTTTTGTTTGCTTTTTAAATTAAGCCTGATCTTAAATTAAGCCTCCTGTCCAGCCTGGTGGTGTGAGAAAGGCAGAGCTGTCCCTGAGACACGTGGGGTGGGTGAGAGCTGGGAAAATGAGGAGTTTGGAGCAGGGAATTGTCCTGCAGGGAAGCTCTGGTGGCAGAGTTCATTGCACGTGTAAAACTGAAGTAGATTAAAGAAGTGAGAGAAAACCAGAACAGAGTTAGAAATATAAAATCCTGGGCTGCTGAAAGATGTGGATGATCTGTCTCTCTCTGAATGCTGATTTTTGCAGTGACTTATGCTCTTTAGAAGTATTGCAGGATCTGTGGAAAGAACTTTATTATAATTTAAAATAACTGCTTCCAACAGATCTCCAAACCCAGCACACTCAGGGTAGCAATTGGAGGGTCTCTTATTTCCACAGTTTATATTCCTAATTTTGCCTTCTCCCATGTAAAACAATGGCAACAGTTTAAAAATGCTAAAGTGATTTAACATCTACCTTTGGCAGTGTGCATGCATTAAACCCTTAATTGTTAATTAAGGTATTCATTGCAGCTTGTCATCAGTTAAGCAATTTAAGTTTATTTGTTCCTGCTTGTTCCTAAGTCTTCCCAGTCCTCATCTTTGATCTGGTTCAAATCTGGCTAAAATCCTTCAGCTGCACTGCTGCCATTGCTTGTTTTGGCTCTGCCTGGCCCCACTTTCCTAGCTGGGGAAGTTTCAAGATGAATTCCTCACATCCCTGCTTCAACTTTGTGCTGTCACATCAGCTGATGGATGCTGTCTCATGGATTCCCTGACAATAGTCCTGAAATACTCTGTGTTCCTTCAGAGCCAGGATTTTTTTAGCTCAGGATGTGAATTGCCCTTTATGCCAGGCACTCTGTGGGCTGGCAGCCAAGTGGGTGCCTGGCAGGGGAGGCTGTCTCATCTCCAAGTGGCCCTGGTGGCACAGGACAGGATTCCTGGGTGCCACGACCCTAAAATACTCCTGGTTCCCCTCTGCCACCCAAATCCTGACAGGGCTGAATTCCAAGGGCTGGATTTTTGACAGCCAAATAAACTAGAAGGCAAACATCAGCACTACCTCCAGGAATGTGGCCTTTTTTAGGCTTTTCTTGAAAATCCATAATGATTGCTCCTGCTGATTTATTCTGGCACTTTGTTTTACCAGCTTCCTATAGAGGGTAAAGCATTTTCTGCTGGAGCTGCCCCAGAGGTCTGGAACAAAGCAGCAGAGCTGCCTTTTATGACCTGAACTTCAGTGCAGGGCTCCAGTGTCATTTATCCTACATTTAACATGCTGTGCCAGCCCCTCTGCCCTGGCTCTCACTCCTGCAGCTCAAGGGGCTCCTTTGGCTGGGTTTTGGGGTTTGCAGCTGAGTTCCCAGAGCTGGCAGTGCCTCCTGTGCCAGCCCCAAGTGCTGGGTGCTGATTGCCTGCCCTGCAGGGCTTTCCCTTTCCCCCCTGCCCCAGCTCAGGGATGGATGGATGCCCTCTGTGCCCTGGCAGGAGACAGAATCAGGGAGTTTTCCTGGGATTTTTCATATTTCCTTTTCAAACCTGTAGCTGGCAGGTGTTTCACATGGTCAGTGCCAGCAGTGATGTTTTCTGCCTTTCAGACTCGCTGTGTTCCCCTCCTGCTCACTAATAATAATCTTAGCTATCTGTTTGTGTGTTTCTTTAGACAAAGCTGTAATATTTGCTAATCTCCTCTCAGCATCCCTGGTGTTGTGGCTGCTGCCTAGCCCTGAGGTGGGGGGGTTGTTGATTATTTGTGAAATCACCCAAATGCTCCAATTCACCTTTTTAAAGCTCACCTGTGCCCTTGGCACCCTGCCAGCCTTGGGATGCCTCCCACTCCATTGTCTTGGATGAGTCAGGCTGCCAAGTGGAACATGCCAGGATTGCCTTCCCAGCCTTTGGGCCTTGCTGATAATAGCAGGATGGAATTAAGGCTTAATCCATCTCCAGTTTGGGTTTGGTTTGGTGCAGATTTGGGTCTTTTTCCAGGGATTTTTGGCAGTATTTTTACCTTCCAGCCAGCAGAGGATCTGCTTCTGAGGGGCAGTAAAAGGAGAACAAAGAACAAGAGAGGGAAAAAAAAAGAGAGGGAAAAAAAAAAAAAAGGAAATTGCATCTGGCACTTGCAGGGGGAGGAAGAATAAGGAGGAAAATTATTTATTTGCAAATTCAAAGGGGGAGCACAGGCACTGCAGGGTTATGAATAAATCTTTCTCTTCAGTGTACATTAGCCATCAATTGACCTTTCAGAGAAATTGCAGCTCTGTAATCACTGCTCCTCCCTGCCCTGTGCCCTGCTCCTCGCATGGATGTGTCCATCCTTCCCCTCTCCTTTATCACCCTCCAGGATTAGATGCCATATGCTGTTTCATGGGGAAAACCCTGTCCTTAAACCTCTGCCAGGGCACCCAGGGCAGATTTTTTGACATGTGTCAGGAAATTGGATAACCCAGATTTTAGATATTTATCTGCCAGAATCTTCCCTGTATTGGGATCCACCTCAGAATTCCAGTTTGCCTCGTGGGATATATTTGAGCCTCTGCAATAGCCAGGTTTTCCAGGGGGATTTCATTCCTGGGGATGTGTTTGAGCTCTCCCTGATTCCCTGGAGAGCTGTGAGCTCACCCTGCTGGGCTGGGGGCTGGCCTGAACACAAACCTGGCTGTGCAGCACCTCAGGATCTGAGATTTTGGCTCCTTCCCTGCCGGGCCAACACGAGGATTGAGGCTTTGAAACTTTCCTGGACTCCTGGAATTCTGAGTGGCTTTGGAGCCCTTCAGACAATGAGAAATAGGCTCTTGAGTGCTGTTGGCAAAACCTCCTTACAAGTGTTGCATTGTTCCAATTCCACTTCAGAAGGTGCTAAGTGTCAGCGGGGCCCTTGGATTGATATGAATTTAATATCAGAAATCACTTTAATGGCTGTGGTACAGAACTCTTGTTCAGCAAATGCTTTCACTTGGAGTGGCACTTCATGGTTGAGCAGCATTAGTCCTGACAGCCCTCATTTGCTGGGAAAAATGGGGTCTCCTCCTGCCTTCCAGAGGCAGGAAAATAAACAATAGCCACGAGAGTAACCCAGGAAAAGGCTCCACAACACAACTAAACAGAGCAGGGAATTCCTGCCTGTGATGGTTTTATGGAATTCCTCAGATCTGAGGAGTTGCACAATTCCAGAGTCTGGACCTAAATGTCACCTTAGTGTCAAATATTCTCTGAGTGCAGCTGCTTTTGACAGATTTTTGTGAGGATCTGAACTGTGAGTAAGCAGGGGAGAGGCTGTGGAAGCACAATCCACCAGGACAGTGTGACCATTTAAGGGGTTTTGGTGGGTTTTGCTTGGCTGGGGTTTGCTGTGGGATATTTGGTTGGGTTTGAGGGTTTTTCAGTGTTGTTTCATTCTTGTCAAACAGTAATTTGTGACTGGGGCTGGGTGCCTCAGAACTGAAAACAGCCCTTCCTTAACTTTTCCAAGTGTGTGCCATTAATTTTGTTTCCATTCCACTGAAGTGCTTCCTGGAGCCTTTAGCTTTATTTTCCCCAGCCTGTTCTGTTGATAAGGGCACTCTCAGGCACATGCCATTCACCTCTGACTCCCAGGAAATCCCAGAGCTTTCCCAGCCCTGTGGTTTGCACCTGAACTCGGGTGAGAATTGCACAAGTTCAGTCGTTTCTGCTGGTGCCCAGCTCTTTCCGTGGAAATTTGGTGCTTTGACTCTGCCCCAAAGCTCTGAGCAAGTTCCTAAAAAAGCCCCTGGCCCCGAGCAGGGCAGAAACTCAACCCTGCCTGGCACTGGGTGCAAACCCTTGGCACCTCCCACTGAACATTCCAGGGCAAAGTTCTGCTGGTTGTGCTGGCAGGGTGGCAGAGGAGGGAAAACAAGTTACTAAAAGGACAATTTGCATTTTATTTAAATGAAAAACAAAATTTACCCCTTTTTTTTTTTTTTTTTNTTTGTTATAACCCAATAGAGTGCAGCAATATTGGGGAGCTGGAGTGACAGATCTGGGGTGGTGGGTTTGAGGGAAAAAGGGGTTTTGTTTCTTTTTTGGAAGAATGGATTGGACTGATGCCTCAAGTGTTACTTGGGTATGAGCTCAAAATGTTTTGAAGCTCTGTTGCCAGGAAGGATCATCAGTGGTTCAAAATGCAGGACTCAGAACATGGGAATGTGGCTCAGAAATAATTAAAAATAGAAGTCAGGCTGGTCTCAGGCCTCATGTGCTTCCATTTTTCTGGGGGTTTGTTTGTTTGTTTTTAAGGGATCCATTTGCCTTCATAGAAATGTTTTCAAATCCTACACTGATAACTCAGTATCAAAACAGTCTTTAAATTGCTGTAGGCTTAAAATACATCTCAGTTTATTGGTGTTGCAGTCTGTGTTAAATGAGGGAACATCTGCAGCCTGCTGAGGAGGGGAACACTGAAATTCCTGAGCACCAGGGGCAGGAGAGGAGTGGAAAAGGAACATTCCAGATGGGAGAAGTTACCTGTAGCAGGATTTCACTGTGTGAGGATGCAAAGGGAGATGGGTGCTGATGAGCTCTGACCCTGCTGTTTATTAGGAAAAATAATTAGCTTAGTATTAACTTCATTAGACCAGGCCTGCTGTAATGGGATAATAAAAAAAAAACAAACCTAAACTTACTTATAAAATTATTTTGGCTGACATTTCCCTCTATGTATTACAGCTGTCCTTAGTTTTAATTCTGAATATTTTAATTTGAAAAAGAAAGTCTGTTTATCTTGGAAATCCTGACCTGAAATTTCCTTTTTCTTCCCCCCCCAGCACCTTCCTGTACCTGAAGTTCCTGGTGGTGTGGGCCCTGGTGCTGCTGGCAGATTTTGTGCTGGAGTTCAGGTTTGAGTACCTGTGGCCCTTCTGGCTCTTCATCAGGAGCGTTTACGATTCCTTCCGATACCAGGGCTTGGTGAGTGGGCACAGGAGTTCCCAGCAATTCCCAGGAAGATCCCATTTCCCACAGTGACAGTGGCACTGAGAGCCTGCTCTCAGCATGAGAGATTCCCTCTGATTTACCTCTTCTCTCTGATGGATGTTTTATCTATGGCAAATGGGAATTAAATGAAGATTTATCCAAATTTCACCACTGAGAAATATTGTTTAAATTCCTCAGCTGGGTTTGCATTAACCAGAATTGTATATAACCTTATATATATGTAAACAGGCAAGACTTTCTGTATTATTTTAAAGAAAGCCCTCTTATACAGACTTCTAAAATATTTTTATATATGTGTGTGTATATGTATATATACACAGACATATGCTATCTGTCTGTATATAGGGCTATATATAAGGCTATATTAAAAATATATAAAAATATATATGGCCATTTAAAATACTTTTATTTATATGGGATGTAAATAAAATAGATACATCATATATATAAAATAAAATATATACACATATATATACAATATATACATATATATGCAATATATACATATATGCAATATATACATATATACAATATATACATATATAGATACAATATATCAATAAAAATATACATCATATACAAATATATTTTAATGTATTAAAATATATTAAAATTAAACATGCAATATTAGAAATATTGGTATGTGGTAAAATTATGGCTATTCGATATTTTATAGAGAATGTGTTCTATGTATTTTAATATATATAAAAAACTATATTTGGGTTGGAATAACCAAATCCTCTTCTTTATCCCCCTCCCTCCTTTCTTTCAGGCCTTCTCAGTATTTTTTGTGTGTGTAGCATTCACCTCCAACATCATCTGTCTGCTCTTCATCCCAATCCAGTGGCTGTTCTTTGCTGCCAGCACCTATGTGTGGGTACAGTATGTGTGGCACACAGGTGGGCATTATTCTTTATTTACAACTTCCTGACTCATTTATAACTTCTTTATTTCCAATTCTCCTTTGTTGACAGCTTCTAGAGCTCCATATGTATCTCACATCTTCTAGGAGCAAAACCCCTCTGCTGTTACCTCACTTAATGCAGTTTTTTTAGAGTTAAAATTTTTCTTTTGGGTTTTTGTTTTGCACTTGGGGTGCATCTCCTGTAAGCAGGAACAGGAGAGGAATAAACAGGAATTCCAGAGCAGTTAAAAGAAAATTAAATTCCTGACTTTACAACTCTCCTGCAGTGATTCAACAATTACAGAGCACACAGGAAAAGTTTGTGACAGTGTTCTGTTCTTCCACACTCAATTGGTGTGCTGTTAATTTAGTTAATAATCTTCAAATATCACTTATTTCAGTGATCAGAGTTTAATTCTGTTTCAGCAAAGCTGGATCCATTTTCTGAGCTGGTGATACCAGAGGCTGCCCTGACAGTTTGAGACTTCCATGGAGAATTCTTGTCCCCCTCTGCTGCCCTTTTCTCCCTGAGTTTGTTCTCACAAATCCCTGGGTTTGGATGAAGAAATGAAACTGGGGAGAGGTGGTTTAGTTCCTTCCCTCAACCAAAACATTTTAGGAATCAAATTTAATTTAATTTTTTTTTTTAGGGGTAACTTTTCACTCCTCAGATTCTTGGGATTTGGGGAACATTTTGTGTTAGCCTTGATCCCAGGGGTTTGCAGGGTGCTGTGGATCATCCCTCCTCAGCTCTGTGACAACTTAGTCACTGCTAATAACAGCAGAGTGGGAGCTGATGGCAGATGCTGTGAGCCACTTGCTGCCCAATTTCAAGTACCTGCAGAATCTGGGGTTATTTTTGGAGCTGAATTAATATGTTAAAGCCTCATCTGAAGTTGTTCAGGGTTGATGCCTAGAAGGAAGAACCTGATGGGCCAGTTTTAGCTGTAGCTATTGAGCTGATTTAACATTTTAATTCATGGCAACCTCAGGAATTGCTCATCCAAGTTGATGGGAACTTGCTTTTTTTTCCTTTTTTTTTTTTGTTGAAAATCTTTAAGGTTTCTTTCCTCAAACTCCTGAAATATTTTTAAAATAACTTTGAAATCCTGTACTCTGTCCCTGAGGTGCCTCTGTTTCCCTTCTCTCCACAGAAAGAGGTGTGTGCTTACCAACAGTATCACTGTGGATACTTTTTGTTTATATTGAAGCAGCCATTAGATTTAAAGATTTAAAAAACTTCCATGTGGACCTTTGTCGTCCATTTGCAGCACACTGGTAAGTGCTTCTCTGTCCTTTCCCTTCATTTCACCAGGAAAATGAATAATCAGGGCTTTTTGTTTGGGTTCAGGGCTTGGCTGTTCAGTTTTTCTGCCATGAAATATTCCATGAGAAATGTGTGTAAACAAGGACCCAGTGCCACCTTTCTGTGCTGTGAGGAATTTGCAGTGTGGATATTCCAAACATTTCTTGAAAGCTTTTGTGGGGCAGCAAAAACCACTTTATAAATCAGCTTCTATGGAAGCTGATCATATATAGATATGAATATGTGCATATGAATTATGTATATTTGATTAATTTGCTATCATGGCTACAGTTTGACTCACAATATTGCTTTTTTTTTCCCTCCTTAGCATTGGCTACCCTGTTGTGACTTTGGGCTTTGGCTTTAAAAGTTACGTCAGCTACAAGATGCGTTTGAGGAAGCAGAAGGAGGTGCAGAAGGAGAATGAGTTCTACATGCAGCTCCTGCAGCAGGCACTGCCCCCAGAGCAGCAGATGCTGCAAAGGCAAGAGAGGGAGGCAGAGGAAGGCAAGTTATTCCTTCATGTGTGCTCTGTTCTCTGCTGTTCCGAGAAAAAACAAACCCCAGACGTGCTGAGGAGGAGCTGCTCCAGGCCTGGGTCTGGTGGGAGTGTGGTGAGCTCAGAGGGGCAGAAATGGAATCAGTTTGGGGTGGTTAATGTGACAGGAAAAGGGAATTATGGCCCCTCTGCTCAGTTCATTAGCAGCTGCATCAATCTGGTCAGTCAGTGCTGTGTGAAGCTCTAGTATTTATTATTAAATCCCTGTTTCCTGCCTGGAATGAGGCAAAAAAGCCTTAAAATAGGTGACTTTGGGTTCTCTTTTCTAGTCTCCAATACTGGTTGTTTCCTGCAGGAATGATGGATGTGTCCATAATGATTTTTCTTTCTGTGGCATGGTATTGATGGATTTAATGAACTAAGTTGGTTATTTTTCACTTTGGTGTTGCAGCAGCCAAAGGATTATCTGATATGGATTCCTCAATACTCCTGCAGCACAATGGAGGCATTCCAGCCAATAAAAAAATCTCTGCAACGTTGCCAGAGCTGGAATATCGAGAAAAAGGGAAAGAAAAGGACAAGGATGCAAAGAAACACAACCTTGGAATAAACAACAACATTTTGCAACCTGTAGACTCTAAAATACAAGAAATTGAATATATGGAAAACCATATCAATAGTAAAAGATTAAATAATGATCTTGTAGGAAGTACAGAAAACCTCTTAAAAGAGGACTCATGCACTGCCTCATCCAAAAATTACAAAAATGTCAGTGGGGTTGTGAACTCCTCACCCCGCAGCCACAGTGCAACCAACGGGAGCATCCCCTCCTCATCCTCTAAAAATGAGAAAAAACAGAAATGTGCCAGCAAGAGCCCCAGCACACATAAGGACTTAATGGAAAACTGTATTCCTAATAACCAGCTAAGCAAACCAGATGCACTGGTAAGGTAAGTTGGGCCTGAGCCTTGTCTCATCCTCCCCTGGTCCATCAGGATTCGGGGTTTCATTTGCTTTTTATTGGGAAAATGTCATTTGTGATCACGGAGAGAAGGCAGAATTGTGCAGTGGTGGGATGGGATCTCCAGGAGATGTGTGGAGCTGTGTTCCTGGGTTTTGTTTGCTGGGAGCAGATTGCTTCATTTCTGGCTCAGGATCTGCTGCTCCCCTACCTCACAGCTCTGTTGTGAGGCACCAGAAATACTCTGGTGGAAGGCAGGAGAAAAACGTGGAGAAAAATCAGCTCATTTGTCCCTGACAGCTCTTTTGTGGAGCCACCTCTGCCTCTCCAGGGAGTTCCCTGGGGTTTCTTGGTGCCTGAACAGGTGGTTTGGTTTTGTTTTTCCTTTGAAGTGTTTGGCTTTTGCTTTAATCTCTAATTCCGAGCGTGGAGGCAGCGAGTGCAGGGGGCAGTGCTGCTGGGGAGCTGAGTTCAGCTCTGCTCCACCTGCTGGGAATCTGGCAGCATGGAAAAGTCCCAGCTCTGCATCTGCTCCTGGAAGTTCAGAGGGAGATGGATCTGTGAGGTGCAGTGGCTCACCCTGGGACAGATGGTGCTGTCATGTGCTGCCAGGAAAAGCAGCAGTGAGGAAAGTGCTGTGACTGTGCATGGAGAGATGTCTGGAACAAAAACTGTTCCACAATTCTGCCCTTCTCCAGCATTTTCCACCTGGCTCGTGCCTCTTATTCCTTCTTCCACCAAATCAATGTTGGCCAACTTAATTGGCAGATCAGGCTTGTTTTTCCCTGCAGGTACCTCTGATAATTGGGCTTTTATCTCTGAGGATTTGAGCTGTGGGAACACAATTACTTCAATGGAAATATTATTTTCCCCTCTGATAATCACTCCACCCCTGATTGACATACCCCTGCCAATTAAACACCCGGACTAATTGATACCTAATGTCTGTAGAGAACTTGTGTGAGGCAAATCAGAAAGCAGCCAATCAATCTGATGTGTGAGAGGATTGATGGGTTCTGCCTTCAGCAGAGCTGCTCCAGCCCCTGGCCAGGCCTGCCTGGGTGTTCCCAAGCTCAGCTCTGCACTCTTTATCAGCTTTGTTTGCTCCCCAGGGACAGAAGGGTCAGCTCAGTTTGCTGCAGTTCCAAACATTCCTGAAAAGAGGGAAGGGAAGGGATGGGATGAGCTGCCAGCCTGGGACAGGGATGAGAGTTAAACCTGCTGGGTTTAAAGCTTCAGTTTCCTGTTGAAATCCTTATGTGGCAGCTTAGAGCAGGTGCTCACTAATTGCCCAAGGTGAGTTTTGGAGCACAGAAATGAGTGTGCAACAAAACTGATGGTGTCCTTAGGGAATTGCAGCTCCTTAGGGAATTGCAGCTCCTGGAGCTCGCTGGGGAAGGACACAGAGCTCAGCTGTACTCTGAATGTGCCTTACTCTGCCCTGAGAGGGAGTGAACTTCTTCAGACAAGTGTTTTTGGGGAGTGTGGGTGTGGAGCTGTGCTACAAATCCCTGGAGCTGTTTCTTGTCCCTCATGTCCCTGTGCAGGAGCACAAACCCAGCATCCTGCTCCCAGCTGCTGCCTGAAATCATTCATGAAATCATTTTGAAATCTTCCTTCTGCTCAGCCTGGCTGTGGAACTCCCACACCAGTGGGAGCATAAACTCACCTGACAAATTGGATGGGATGGATGCACTTAAATTTAAAAATTCATGGTGCTTTTTTATTTTAACCTTGTCAATTATCCCATCCCTGGAGTTCCAGGCATTTGTTTATCGTTTTTTCCACTTCCAGGAGTGTTACTCATTCCTGTTATTAAACTTTCAGTCTGCATTGCTGCTGGAGCCTGAGAAGGGCTGAGTGAAGTCCTGCATTTGTTCAGACTCAGCTCAGATCTGCTCAGCTTCCAAATAAAGCTGCTTTTTCTAACTGGGTGTCCAGCAGGATGGCAGACCCGAGCTGCTTTCCTTTTGTGTCCACAGATGATGGCCCTGGGCTGAGTAACCAGGAGCAAATGTGAAATATTCCTTCTGCTGCTGGAGTTTGGGATTAACAGGGCTGGAGACAGGATCAGGGGGTTTTGGAGACCAGGAGCTTTACAGGGTTGTTAACTTTGAAATATTTGATGTGATCTATCTGGAAGGGTGCTGCTAGTTAAGGTTTATGTCTGTATTTTCTACATGCAGTGCTGCTTTTATTTGAAGCTAAGCTTTTCTTCTTGCTCTGCCTGGGGAATGTCAGGGCCTGAGTGCTTGGTTTTGTGGAGAGGAACTTCCTGATGCCCTTCCCTGGGGATTGTTCCATTTTTGCTGGAGCTGAGGGGTCCCAGAGGCTCTGAGACATCTCCTGAGGGTGCTGGAATCTGCTGGAGCTTGTCAAGCCCTTCATCACTGAATCTGTGATCTCAGTATTCTCTCCCAGCTCTCAGACCATGGGGCCACTGGAGGGATCCATTTGGGATCAGCCTGGTGTCCCTTTGCTCTTTGTCAGGAGGTGCAGAGCAAATTAATTTCTTCTACCATTTCACTGTCATTTCTGAGGTGAAACAGATTTACAGCCTCAATACACACAGCAAGTCCAAGCTGTAATTGCTGCAGAATTATTTTTTTGTTGTTGTTTATTGCACATTACACTGCTAAACCCATGATCTGCCTCTGCCTTTCAGCACCCTTAAAAATCCCTGCACTAAAACCCCACAAAAAGCTGGCAGTGCAGCTTGGCAGAACTGTCTGTATCCACAGAGGTCCTGCCTTTGGCACACGAGGTGATGAACAAGCTGTCTCATGTGCTAATTATTCCCACAGATAACGAGGACATCTTCTGGCAGTTGGACTGGGAAAATTCTTGGTGAAGCAAAAGCCACAGCTTATTTCACTTTCCTAAAATGGTGTTACCTGCAGAGACAGACTGGGAGGTTTTAATGTGAATTTGTGGCCATTTGGGGCTAATATTGTAAAATTTGGTGGCAGCACTGATGGGCAGAGAGGGGCTGGTGCCTCTTGCTCACCCCCCTGCCTGGAGTGGCATTAAAGCAGCAGAAGGTTTCCTGTGTCAGCTGCAGGGGGGTGATGGCCAAGGCTTCCTGCCCCAGGAAGGCAAGCACAGAGCAGAAAATCAGGATTGGGAATGTAAATGAGGAGTGTGGGAGCCAATCCCTCCTGCAGCCCCTTCCCAAGGCAGCAGAGAGAGCAGGAGCAGAGCAGATTTTGGAAATGGCAGCTGCTGGGAGCAGCCTGCAGCAGGGACAGGAGGCTCCTGCCTTTTTGGGGAGGGATTCCTGGCTTTTTGGGAGTGAGAGCTGCTCCCAGGAGCTGCAGGGAGAGCCTGTGAATCCAGCAGGGGCTGCAGGAGCCACCTCAAAGGAGCAGCTTCACTGCAGGGGCTGCTTGTGCCAGGCAGAGCTTTAGGAGAGCATCTCAGGGCCTTGTGGCTACTTGAAAATGATAATTTTGATATAAACCCTGTTTCAGTCGAGTGCAATTGCCAGGTGATTATGGGATGGAGTGAACTGAGCAGCCAGACATCAATACTGGGGAGCATTAAAGCTGAATTGAGATGTCCTTAAGTTCATCCATCAATCTCCCCCGAGGCATTTGGGGAAATGTTCCCTCTCCCAGGTGATCCCTGGTGAATTCTCCTCACCAGGAATGGCAGGAGGTGCTGCTCAGCAAAGGAAATGGGTAAAGCTGCAGCTAGAGCAGTGACAAGCTGAAGGAATTGACCTCTCTTGTACAAACAGCACAACATAATCTGCAACTAAAGCCTCATTTAAAAGCAGTTCTGTGTCAGTGAGTGCTGCTGCATCTTCCAGAACTCAGCTGTTCTTTGCTCCCCCTCCTCTGTACATAATTTTCTCCAATAAGCCAGGAAATAAGAGACTTAAGCAGCAAATGAAATCAGAGTAAGAATAACAATAATGTGGAAAAGGGTGGTTTAGGGGTGATTTATCACTGTAGCAGCAGTGCAGGCTGTTCAGAGAGGAGGAGCCCTGCCCTGCTCCCCTGCCCAGCTCCCTGCTTGCAGCAGGGATTTTTTATACCAGAGCTGAGGATTTTTTATGCTTTGTGTTGCTTTACCTTGCTGTGCCTTTATTTTGGAGTGGTGTTAATGTCCTTGTGGGAGAGGTGACCTCTGGGACAGGGCAAGGAGCACCTGTGGGTCTGAGGGGTAACTCCTTGTTTGCTCCTTCTTAATGAACTTGTCTGCCTAATTGGGGCAGGTGTGGGACAGAAGGCACCCAGGAAGCCTTTGCATGATGATGGATTGTGATCTCCCTCTCATTTTAGGGAGACAGGAGCCTGCATTTGCTCTGTAATTGGCAGAAAACAGATTTTCTCTGCTCTGGTGTTTAAAGCTGCAGCAAAACCTTCAATGTAATGAGAAGGGGTAATTAAAACCTGCTAAAATCTTACTGTAAACCTCATTCCAAACAAGCCCATTGATAAAGCAGTTTCCAGTGGTTTTGTGTGGCATTGACTGGACAGAGAGGAATTTTCTGTGTTGATTTCTTCCTGGCCCTTTTGGGGTGATGCCTGCTGGATGTTCCACCCTCCCTGAGCCCTGATCCCATAAATTCCATACCCAGATCCCAAAATCCCATTCCTGTGGCCTCATCTCTGCTCCAGGTCTGGAGGGCTGATCCCCAGGGATCCTGCAGATTTTCTCCAGCCCAGTCTGGAGCAGCTCTGGGAACACTCAGGTACAGGAATGCCACCAAGCCAGATGGCTCCACAGCCCTGAGCTCACCTTGCCAAAAATACAAATTCAGCCTGTCCTGTGCCAGCACCTCTCAGCTGGTCAGGCTTTATCTGCTCAGGGCTTCTTTTCTTGGAATACTCAATACCCAAAATAAATCTGGGGTGTCTGAGCTACAGGTGAAAGCTGTTTATTTACAGCTCTTATCTTCAGTTATCACTCCATTGCAACCATGGATATTGAGGTTATTTCTGGGTCAGTGTAAAGTGGGATTCAGGTGCATTCCTCTATTGAAACTGCATTTTTCCACCTGTTTATGAAAACCTGGATTAAAACCAATCAGCTGTTTGCACACCCCAGGCTGGTAGTGGTTCCTACAGCTTTTTACTCTCTTGAATTAAAACATTTGCTCTCTCTGGAGCACTGGGCTGCTGCTTTTTTGGCAGATGAAATGAAACTCTGATTTCTTTGCCCAACAACTGCCCTGCCCATCATTTAACACTGCACAGGGTGGCACCACTCACCTAAAACCAGCTGCTGCTGTTCCCATTTTGGGGCTGAGGTTGGAATAGTTGGTCAGATTTACAAATTCTTTCCCTCAGCAGAGCACCAGGTGTTGAAGTGATCTGTGCACTTCCCTTTGAGGTGGGTATTTGCTTTGTGCTGTTACTGTTTGCCTGTAAGTTGATTTTTTTTTTCTGTTTGAGGCTGCTTTTGACCATTTCTAGAGCACTGAAGGAGTTCATCTTCCCAGGAGGGCACTTCCATGGACCTGGAGATGCAGCTGGGGCAGGAGGGGGCTGAGATTGGAGTGGTCTGAGGGGTCCCAGCCCAGCCAGGCTCCTCTGGGGGCTGCTCCTGGCTCCTCATTGCCCCTCTCATCTCTCTGGGTGTTTTTGCTGTTACAGACTCTTCACTTCTCTGGATTCCCTCAGCCTTGGTGATCCCACACTTCCCCTCTGCATTCATGGCACAGGATGTTCTCCCTGCTCATCCCTCAGTGCCTCTCAGGCTGAGATTTCCCTGCCCTGAAGCCCAAAATTGTTTCATTAAGGAATCAGAAAGCTCCAGCCATTCATCTGAGTGTCACTGAGGGCTGCTCTTTTTGGCTTTTGTGGTTGTTCTCCTGGTCTTAATGTCCCACTGCCACTAATTCAGAATGGAAGGCTAGGAAATAAAACCACCTTCATCTTCTTTATGGACACTTAAAAACTCTCAAATCAATACCTGGCAGAGCAAAGGAGGATTGTGGCAGAATGGCTGGGGTGTTTTTGCTTTCAATAAGTGTGTAACAGAGTTTAAAAAGGCTGATTATTCACCTGTGATGTTTTTATTCTAAGAATCAATAACCTCATTTGTGGGGGGAAAATCAAAGTGAGCTGAGTGCCTCTGTTCCAAAACCTGTGTTTTATTTAACAATGTTTTAATTAATAAGATTACATGAATCTTCAAGAACTTTCCAAAGCTACAATTTCAAGTGTAGAGCAGATGGTCTGTGCTCAAGAGCAATTAAAACTAAATTTACAGACTCCTGAGCTGGGGATGACTTAACACATCCTCCTTACTCAGCATGCACATCATGTGCTGCAAGAAAACACCAACATGTTGAGGTGACAACTCAGAGCTCAGCCCTGGCTGGCAAACCAAACTCAGCATTTGTGGGCAGAATGAAATCTGGTTCTGTGTGCCTCTGTGTGGTCTTCATATGTCACTGACCAGAATTCCTGCACTCAGGATTTTATCCTGGGAAGCTGAAAAGGCAGAGGCCAGAGATGGGAAATAATCCTGATCTCATTGGCTTCTCCTGTGCTGTGCTCATGTGGGATGGGTCAGGTGGTGTAAAAAACCTGACCCTTCCTGGCAGGGAGAATGATGCTCTGACTCCATGTGATCAGAAGGTTATTTTATTATTTTATGGTACTATATTATGTTAAAGAAAACTCTACTAAACTATACTAAAGAATAGAGAAAGGATACTTACAGAAGATATTATCAAAAATAATAATGAAAACTCGTGACTCTTTGCAGAGCCCTGACACAGTTCCTGTGACCATTGGTCAGGGACTGAAAACAACTCACAGCAGAGCCCAGCCAGGCTCAGCACTTCAGGTAAACAATTCCTGACACATTCCACATGAGCACAGCACAGGAGAAGCCAATGAGATCAGGANTGTTTTCAGTCCCTGACCAATGGTCACAGGAACTGTGTCAGGGCTCTGGAAAGAGTCACAAGTTTTCATTATTATTTTTTGAGCCTTCTGTAAGGATCCTTCTCTATTCTTTACTATAGTTCAGTACAGTTTTCTTTAACATAATATAGTATCATAAAATAATAAAATAACCTTCTGATCCCATGGAGTCACAGCATCATTCTTCCTGCCACAGAGGAGTGTTTTTCTTACAACACCTCTGTCCTGCTTTGGAGCTTCTCAGACTTCAGGAAAATGCCATTCCATAGGATTTGTGGGATCCAATCCCTCCTGCAGCCCCTTCCCAAGGCAGCAGACAGCTCAGGAACGCAACACCCCACGCAAAAGCTACCAGACAAACACCAAGCCAATATTGTCCTGTCCTTTGTGCCCCCAGGTTGGAGCAGGACATCAAGAAGCTGAAGGCTGACCTGCAGGCCAGCAGGCAGGTGGAGCAGGAGCTGCGCAGCCAGGTGAGCTCGCTGAGCTCGGCGGAGCGCGGTGCGCGCGCGGAGATGGGCCAGCTGCGCCAGGAGAACGAGCTGCTGCAGAACAAGTACGTGCCACCCTGCTGCCAGGGCTGCCAGGAGCCTCCCCTGGCACGGGAATGGGACCCCCCTCCCTGCTGAGTTACTGTAATTTGGGAATTAGGGGTTCTCAGGTGGAGATACAGGAGTTGAGATAACAGTTCTTTAATAGGGAATAAAAACAACACTGCCAGATTGGGAATGGGAATGTGACCCCCTCCCGACTGAGTTCTTGTAATTTGGGAATTAGGGGTTCTCAGGCAGAGATGTGGGAATAGGAATAACAGTTCTTTAATAGGGAATAAAAACAACACTGCCAGAGTGGGAATGGGAATGTGACCCCCTCCCGACTGAGTTCTTGTAATTTGGGAATTAGGGGTTCTCAGGCAGAGATGTGGGAATAGGAATAACAGTTCTTTAATAGGGATTTTAAAAAAGAATGCAGTAATGCAAAACAACACTGCCAGAGTGGGAATGGGAATGTGACCCACTCCCCACTGACTTACTCTAATTTGAGAATTAGGGGTTCTCAGGTAGAGATGTGGGAATAGGAATAACAGTTCTTTAATAGGGATTTTAAAAAAGAATGCAGTAATGCAAAACACCACTGCCAGAGTGGGAATGGGAATGTGACCCCCTCCCCACTGACTTACTCTAATTTGAGAATTAGGGGTTCTCAGGCAGAGATGTGGGAATAGGAATAACAGTTCTTTAATAGGGATTTTAAAAAAGAATGCAGTAATGCAAAACACCACTGCCAGAGTGGGAATGGGAATGTGACCCCCTCCCCACTGACTTACTCTAATTTGAGAATTAGGGGTTCTCAGGTGGAGATATGGGAGTCAGGATGACAGTTCTTTATTAAGGATTAAAGAAAAGAATGCAGTAATGCAAAACACCACTGCCAGAGTGGGAATGGGAATGTGACCCCCTCCAATTATATATATATATATATATATAATTGTGTGTATATATGTGTATATATTTTTTTTTTTATTGTGTGTGTATGTGTGAATATATAATTGTGGCAGTTTCAGTTCAAAGCAGGCAGAAACACCAATTTTATGTAGTTTTGCTTCACCAGTTTGAGATTTCCTGGCCACACACAATTAATGTGGTGGGTTCAGTGTTGGCCAAGTGCCCCTGTACCCTCTAGAATTATTTACTCATTTCTTGTTGTGGGAGGCTCAAAACTTTAAAAGGGTATAAAGAACACTTTAGCTGATAGATTATACTATATTAAAAAGCAGATAAAAGGGATTACAAACTGTGCTATATTAAAATCTTTATGATCAATAATAACTTGTAAAAACAAATATATAAATGCCAAAGCCAAGTGTGTTGTCATTTATAACAAGTGTACTATTGGGGGCTGCAAAGGGGGAATTTTGTGTTAAATAACCCTAAAATGGGAGGCAAATCCAGCCAGATTTTAAACTCACTCCCATCCCTGTCCCCCTGCAGATTGCACAACGCTGTACAGATGAAACAAAAAGACAAACAAATGATCAGCCAGCTGGAGAAGAAGCTAAAGGCAGAGCAGGAGGCACGAACCTTTGTAGAAAAACAATTAATGGAAGAAAAGAAAAGGAAGAAGTTGGAAGAAGCAACTGCTGCACGAGCTGTGGCCTTTGCTGCTGCTACCAGGTGCTGTGCCCTGGGGAGGCTTTGGGGTGGGAAGGAGGAGCCTGTGTTTGATCTTTTATTTTAAAAAAGCTTTTATTTGGAAAAAAGAAACCAGCTTTATTTGCATTGAGAGGTTCATTTGTGTTAAAAGAAGGGAGGAGTGGGAGATGTCTGAGCCTCAGTGCCAACATGACATTTACACATGTAGAGGATGAGTGTGCTCTGAATTACCTGCTGCTCCTGCACTGAGCTCTCTGAGATGTTGTGTCCTGCTCAGAGGAGCATCTCCTTTCACCTGGGGACTGGCAATCAAGGATTTGTGCAGTGACATTGGCCAAAATGCTGGAATTTTCCTGCTGGGCCAGTGGGGTTCTGTAGCCCCACAGCAGCACAAACTGGGGTTACTTCAACCTGCAGGGCTCCAAATGTCTAAAAGGAATTATTCCTGCCTTTCTGCTCTCCCCAGAAAGGAATGAATCTCTCATAAATTGATGAATATTTCATCAATATTCCAAATCTCCCAATAGCTGAGCTGTAACACTCAGTAACTCTGCATTGTTGTGAGGGGAATCACTTTGCTGAGCAGACCAGAGTTGGCTTCTTCTTTTCATGCCTCAGTTTTTATTTTAATTTTGGATGTTGCAAACAGCTGAGGAGGGGCTGCCTGGCTGTTATCTCTGTGAGCTGCTGTTATCTCACCTGCTGTGCTGTGTGCTCACATCTCACTGAGCAGAATTCCTGCACTCAGGATTTTATCCTGGGAAGCTGAAAAGGCAGAGAGAGCCCAGAGATGGGAAATAATCCTGATCTCATTGGCTTCTCCTGTGCTGTGCTCATGGGGAATGTGTCAGGAATTGTTTACCTGAAGTGCTGAGCCTGGCTGGGCTCTGCTGTGAGTTGTTTTCAGTCCCTGACCAATGGTCACAGGAACTGTGTCAGGGCTCTGGAAAGAGTCACGAGTTTTCATTATTGTCTGTTTAACCTTCTGTAAGGATCCTTCTCTATTCTTTAGTATAGTTTTCTTTAACATAATATAGTCTCATAAAATAATAAAATAGCCTTCTGATCCCATGGAGTCAGAGCATCATTCCCCCTGCCAGGAAGGGTTGGTTTTTTACAACATTGCTGCATCCCTGCAGAGGGACAGTTTTTATTTGAATTTTGGCTGTTTCCTCAGTTTTTATTTGAAGTTTGGATGTTTCCTCAGTTTTTATTTGAATTTTTGCTGTTGCAAGCAGCTGAGGAGGGGCAGCCTGGCTGTTTGTTATCTCTTTTGGGTCCTCTCTCACTGCTGTGCTGTGTCCCTGCAGAGGGGAGTGCACTGAGACCCTGCGGAGCCGCATCCGGGAGCTGGAGACAGAGTGCAAGAAGCTCACCCTGGACATCAAACTGAAGGAGGATCAGATCAGAGAGCTGGAAATCAAAGTGCAGGTACTGCCCAGCTCCAGGGAGAGCTCCCAGCCCCTCCAGATCCCTGGATCTGCAAGAGGGCAATGCCCAGGGGGTGCAGCTCCTGCAGGTCCTGCCCCAGGCTGGGCAGGGTGAGGGCAGGAGGGGCCAGGGGCTCCTTCCAGACCATTCCATGGATCCAGGAGGGGCCAGAGGCTCCTTCCAGACCATTCCATGGATCCAGGAGAGCCCAGAGGCTCCTTCCAAACCATTCCATGGATCCAGCAAGGCCAGGGGCTCCTTCCAAACCATTCCATGGTCAAATGGGGATTCTTTCCCCAAACCCACTGCTCTGTGTAGAATCCCCTCAGCAGCATTTTTCTCCTCATGAAAGGAGCCTGTGGCCAGTCTCATTTTAATAAATCATAAATTTCACTAAAGCTTGCTGCTTCAGGGCAGTCTGGAGCAATGGCCAGGCTAATTTTTTTTTATTTTTTAATGGAAGTGCCTGAATATTGAAAATACTTTGTGCAGCAAGCAGGGTTGGGTTTGTTACAGCTGAAGAGCTCAAACGTGTGCCCTTATTCCTGTCCTAAAGATGTGCTCAGACTGCCAATCTGCATGAAAATGGATTTTTAATGCCTCTCCAAACCCACCTGCTGCTGCTGTGCCCTTGTTTCCCAATCCCAGGTGCAGCCTCCTTGTCCCTGGATTTACCAAACCCTTGACAACAAGTGTGGCTTATCCCTGGAGTGTTTGAGCATGGCTTCCAGATAATTAAACCCAGCTCTAATTAAGCTTTCTCATTTTATGAGCATCTTCAAACTGTTAGAGAAGCTTTTTGTTGCAGGCATTAATATTTCCCCCTTTGCCCTGCTGTCCCTATTTGAAGGTACAGAATATTTTTATATTTTTATATTTTTTTTCCCCCAGCCACAGGTTGCCAGGGTAATTTCTCCCTGTTTTTCTCTCTCCTTAATTTCTGGCATTGCAGCACAGTTGAGGTTTGATGTGAGATACAAACAATCCCTTTAATCAGCCTTTGGATTAGATTTTAGGGAAGATTTTCCATGTTTTTGTAAGGCATTGCCCAGTGCTGGAATCCACATCCCTGAAGTGTCCAAAACCAAGGATGTGGCACTTGAGGATGTGTTTGAGTTGGATTTGATGCTCTCAGAGGCCTTTTCCAACATGAGCCTTGTGAGATTCCAGCTTTTCCCTGAGGGAGGAGTTCCCACCCCCAGCCTGCCTCAGCTGCCCCTTGGACTGGGATTTTTGGGGGATTTTGGGTGGGGGGCTGAGGCCCAGAGCTGCAATCACAGCTTTAATCACTTGCAGGGTGGTGTAATCAGTGGAGGTTACCTTAATTAACCAGCACTTTAATTAATGCCAGGCCCAGTGTGGGGAAGGGAAAAGACTCCTGGGTCTGTCTGCTGTGTGATGTCCCCCAGGGTGACATTTTTTGCCCCCAGGATGACATTTTTGCCCCTAGGATCACATTTTTGCCTGCTAGGATGACATTCTTTGCCCTTAGAGTGGCATTTTTGCCACAGGCTGACATTTTTTGTCCCTAGGGTGACATTTTTGCCCCCCAGGGTGACATTTTTGCCCCCTAGAATGACATTCTTTGCCCCTAGAATGGCATTTTTGCCACAGGCTGACATTTTTTGTCCCTAGGGTGACATTTTGCCCCCCATGGTGGCATTTTTTGCCCTCAGGATGACATTTTTGCCTCCTAGGATGACAGTTTTGCCCCCAGGGTGGTGTTTTTGCCTTCTAGAATGACATTTTTTACCCCCTAGAATGACATTTTTTGCCTGCTAGGATGACATTTTTGCCCCCCAGGGTAACATTTTTCCCCTCAGGATCACATTTTTGCCCCCTCGGATGACACATTTACCCCTCAGGATCACATTTTTGCCTCATAGGATGGCATTTTTGCCCTCTAGGATGGCATTTTTGCCCTCTAGGCTGGCATTTCTGGAGGTCTCAAGCCTGTTGTCCCTGCAGGAGCTGAGGAAGTACAAGGAGAACGAGAAGGACACCGAGGTGCTGATGTCGGCGCTCTCGGCCATGCAGGACAAGACCCAGCACCTGGAGAACAGCCTGAGTGCAGAGACCAGGATCAAGCTGGACCTGTTCTCTGCCCTGGGAGATGCCAAAAGGCAGCTGGAGATTGCCCAAGGTACCTGGGGGCTTCCATTCCACACAAATCCTGGAGTTGCTCAGAGAATTTGGGGTTTCCGGCTTTGGGAATGTGGAGCTGAGCTCACCTTTCCAGCCCAGCAAACTGATAATGAATGTTAAAATAGGTGTTTAAATTAATTAATGATTATTTTCTGTATCTTATAAACCATTACAAGGAGCTGGAGATCTTTGAAAGCTCTGAAAGAACTCTCTTTAAAAGAGATAAGTTAATTAAATTAAGCCTGTTATTAAGCTGCTCTCCTGCCATCCTCATTATAACATTTTATTACTCCTCAAGTAAATAAAGCCTAAATTTGAGGAGAACCCAACCTGTTTTAACCCTCAGCAGGTGAGGGGAGCGTGGGCACTGCTGGTGGTGCCACCAGAGGGAGCAGAAAACCAACACAAAACCCAGCCCAGGCTTTGTGCAGCTGTGCAAACCATGGAGCAGCATTCAGTAACTTTGCATTTCACACCAGTTTAATTTCCCTGCAGAAGCTTGTTTGATTGCAGGAGTATTTAATTAGAGGGAGAAATTGTTTTGTTTTGTTTCAGCAGAGAGTTTTTTCATCACCTGGTTGCAGGAATTGCTGTGGTGTTGTGAAAGCTCAGAGGGAAATGAAGTTTGGAAAATTAACAGGTTTTATGGCTGAAGAGTTTGGAGAAGGGGAATGGAAAAAGGCAGAAAAAATGGCAGAAAAATGAGAATAAATAGAATTAATCCTTGGGGGTGATACAGCTGTGAATCCAAATAATGCAAAATCATAATTGTGAGCGTTGAGTTTTGCCCAGTGCTAATTGGAGATAATGAAACCCAGCTCTGCCCCAAATCAGGAGCAGCACAGGGGGTGATTTCAGGGCTGCCAGGCTGGGGAGGGGGGCAGGCTCTGAGCTGGTGCTGAGTGCTGTGCTTTGCTGTTTGCAGGGCAGATCCTGCAGAAGGATCAGGAGATCAAGGAGCTCAAGCAGAAGATCGCAGAGGTGATGGCAGTGATGCCCAGCATCACCTACACTGCAGCCACCAGCACTCTGAGCCCTGTGTCCCCACATTATTCCTCCAAATTCGTGGAGCCCAGCCCCTCTGGACTCGACCCCAACGCCTCTGTCTATCAGCCCCTGAAGAAATGAGGCAATGCCAAGGTTCTCTGAGCCCCCGGGGCTCTCTTGCAGTCAAGATGAAATTGTTTCGTGTGGGACTGTGTTTGTTGTCATTTCCAGCAGGAGAAAAGAGCATTGGCTAGAGCTGCCCATCAGTTTTTTCTTGTAAATTTTTAGGAAAACCTCACAGAACTTTGCGATTTATTTTCCTCGGCCAACGCATTAAAAACAATTCTTGGTTTTCAAGTAGCCAATTTTTGCCTTTTTATGTAACTCTTGCATGGTTTCCTCTTGAAAAAAACAAAAAAACAAAAAAAACAAAAAAACCAACAACACAGGGCTTTGCTTGGTTTTGAACCCTTTCCCCTCAGTTTTTTATTTAATGATCAAATTGGATTTGCAGACTCATCCAGTGAGGAAAACCCTTCAGTTTTCCCTGTGAAAGGGTTAAAGAACCCAACAAAGCTTTGATTTATAGATGTGTTAAATACAAACACGTGGATGTTGCAGAAGATAATTTGATTTTTCCCCCTCAAAGGACCAAACAAATTCCAGGGGCGTTGTTTAAGGGAAGGAATAAAGACTTAGCTGATGATGTGATGGTGGTTGTTGTGTGAAATATTTATATCCCCATTGGTGTTTTTTTAGTCATGGAGAATTGCTAAACAGTCTTGTTCACAGTGCCTTGGGAAAAGACATTTCAAGAGGAAACTTGATGGTTTAAACTTATTTTTCCCCTCCTTCACTGTCATCCAGCTTCTGTATCAAAGCTCAGCACAGAGCCTGCTGCAGGCTGCTCGTGCTCCCTGGGGAGTTGATCAGGATCCAGGCTCCATCCTCTGTTTCTTTTGGTCCAAACTCAGCAGTTCTGTCCTGGCTGGTTCTGCCCTGGGAGGCTCCAGGAGGGTGAAGGTGGAGCTGTGCAATGTTCTGTACACGAGACACTGTAAAGCTGCCTAATAAAAGCTGCAGTTCTGGGGTTTTTTTATTTTATTTCAGCTGTCATTCACAATTGATCTCCCCTTCTGTCTGAATGGTTCCCAAGGAGGTTGGGGTTTTTTGTGAAGGAGTTTTCAAGGAAAGTCTCAAATTGCACAGAGTTAAAAATGTGTATTTATGTCCCTAGAAAGGGATTTTTGCACTGGAAGCTTCTGCAGTGGGTGGGATTTGGGAGGGTGGGGAAACCAAGAGAAAACCCAGCCCCAGCTTTAGGATTTTGCAAGCACACAAAACTCTGGAAGTTCTGAAAAGAAAATAATTTATTTTTTAAATGATGTTAATTGGCACATTCCCTCATGGAACAACAACAGCAACAAAAGGAGTGGGACACTCAAATCAGCAGAAAAATCCAAATTCCATCCTTTCAGTCCCCTGTGCTCCCAGCTTAGCCAGGTGTGCATGTTGCTGTGATTTGCATTTTGGGGCCACCCTGTGTCATTGTCACCATGGCAGAGCTGGCAGAGCTTCTCCATCCTGTGCTCAACATGGAATTTTGGCAGATTTTTGTGCTGAGGTTCCCCCCTTTGCTGCCCCCTTGGGCACCCTTTTTGTTCCCTATTTGGTCTTGGCTGCATCCTTTTTTTTTCCTGTGGGGTTTACAAAGAATAAACATTTTCTTGCAGATAAAAAGAAATAATTTTAATTTTTTTTTTTGCCTTTTTAACTGCCCTGATGTAGAAGCACAAAGGATAAGTTTGGTTTGTTATTCCAGGTAAGATTTTCCTTTTGCAGCAGAAGGAAGAGCAGCTGGGTTTGGGTTCCTGTATCAAATCAGCAACTTCCCCTGTCTGTGGGCTCTAAAAATGGGGAGAACAGGTAAATTTAAATTCCTTGAGACTTGCAGAAGTCTGAAGTTTGGCCTTGGTCCTTTTTCAGACACGAAGGAGGAGCAGCTTCTCCCTGCTTTCTGTTTCTGCCCAGTTCCCTGTGTTGGAAAATCTCATTTTTTGGGGATCCTGCAGTTGGATTTGGGTTGAACCACCTGAGTTTTCCCTCTGGGTTTGGGCCTCCAGGTAAAAAATCCCTCAGGAAATTCCAACCTCCCCTGTCCCAGGATCCTGCTGGAGGCACTGCCAGGGCTTCTCTGAGGAAATTACAATAATTATTATTTCATATTTATCATCATTATTTGCTATGATAACGTCCTGCCATTCCCGAGCCCAGGAGCTGCTCCAAACATTTTATTTTTTAGGACATTTATGTGCCACAGATGGATTTTCTGCACCCCAAACCCCAAAAATCTCCTTCCAGTAGCACGAGCTGGGTGTTTGGTAGAAAATTGGAAGGAAATTCCTTCGTGTTCTGTCCCCAGCAGCCACGAGAGGGCCCTGGATGAGCCTGGAATAAACCCTGAGCTTTCCCCAGCCCCAACGCCTGGAAAAAATTCCTTTTTTTTTCTTAAATACAACGTCTGAATGTGACTCCATAGCCTTGATTTTGTGTGAAGGGAGAGGAAATTCAGCTGGGAATTCAGAGAGCTCAGGAATCCCTGGAAATTCATTGGGAATTCAGAGAGCTCAGGAATCCCTGGAAATTCATTGGGAATTCAGAGGGCTCAGGAATCCCTGGAAATTCATTGGGAATTCCAGAGGGCTCAGGAATCCCTGGAAATTCATTGGGAATTCAGAAAGCTCAGGAATCCTTGGAAATTCAGTGGGAATTCCAAGAGCTCAGAAATCCCTGGAAATTCATTGGGAATTCAGAAAGCTCAGGAATCCCTGAAAATTCATCTGGGAAGCCCAAGGAGCTCAGGAATCCCTGGATTTGTGCTCAGGGTTTTTTCCCACAGCAGCCACACTTGAGTAAGAACAAACCTACCTGAATTACACCTATTTGAAACCAAATACTCTGATCTCCTCTGCTCCCTTACTGCTTTCTGATCCAGCAGCAGCATTCCCTCCTGCTTTTCTTCCACAAACCAACATTACTGATCCCCTCTGCAATTCCTGTGCTTCAGCCCTGCCCCAGCTGAGAGAGGAGAGGAAGAGGAGGAGGAGGAGGAGCTGCTCTGGGTGACTCTGCAGTGACTTTGTTCTGTCCCCTCACTTGGAGGAGCAGCCTGGCCAGGCACTGCCACTCCTGCTGCCAGAATGCTTTGGGCCCCCCCTGGCATTCATTTTTTTAAATTATTTTTGAATTCCTGGCTCTCTCAGCACACCTGCACCATGGCTGAGCTGGAGTTGAAGCTGTTCCCTCCCCTCCAGGTGAGCTCTGAGGAGCAGCAGCTCCTCCTCTCCTCCTTCCAGAGGAGTTTTTTTCCTGCCTGGAGCTCTCCTGTCCCCGGGTTCTGCAGCTGCTGGTGCAGCCCGAGCCTGCCCTGCCTGCAGGGCTGCCAGGAGCACCAGTTCTCCCTGGGAATGCCTGAGCCTGGCGTTTGGCACTTAATAATCTGCATAATTACAGCTCCAGCAGCAGCGCCACAAAGTGCAGTGGAATCCAAACACCCCCTCCTCCCCTGCCTGCCGAGGGGATTCATTTATTCCTCCCCTAAATGACAACACAATTCATTCTGCAGGCACCTGTTGCTGCAAAGTGCAGCCAGTGGATTAATAAAAGCCTTAATTATGAAAGGCAGCCAACGCTCCCTAATGAGTGTTTGCTGCAGAGTTAATGTTTGATTGGGGAAGGTCAGCTGGGAGGAAACCTGGCTGGGGAGGAGCAGGTGAGGGCACAATCAATTCCCTGATCCTGAGATCCCAAAGGGATCCTCCTGAGATCCCAAAGAGCCTGGAGGATGGGCAGCTGAAACACCACAGGTTTTCATCCCGGGGAAGGAATTCCAGCAGGGATTTCAGCTCTTCTGGGCTTCCCTGAGCCAGGCAGGGGCACCTCAATCTGCCCCACAGGGCCTGGGGGTTTGGGAGGCTCAGGGATTGTCCCATTCCAGGTTGGGATTTGGGTTTGTGGGATTTGGGTTTGTGGGATTTGGGCTCCCAGGATTTGGGCTCCCAGGATTTGGGTTTGTGGGATTTGGGCTCCCAGGATCTGGGCTCCTGGCTCTGCAGCTCAGGGGATCGAGCCCAGTCTGAGCCACAGCTGATGCCAGGGTGGGGAAGCCTGGTGAGCTTGTTTGGACTCATTGGCCCAGTCAGGGCTCTGGAAAGAGTCACAGGTTTTCTTTTAGCATCCCTTCCATCCTTTTAGTGTAGTGTAGAATTAGTGGAATATAATAAAAGTTAATGAAGCAATTGTTCAGCCTTTTGAGCCCTGGAGTCAGATGCCAACCATTGCCTGAGTTGGGGTCCATGCAATTACAGTAGCCAGGGGATGGGGATGGGGAATGGGAATGGGGATGGGGATGGGGATGGGAATGAGGATGGGGATGGGAATGGGGGTAGGAATGAGGATGGGGATGGGGATGGGGATGGNGATGGGGAATGGGGAATGGGGAATGGGAATGGGGAATGGGAATGGTAATGGGGATGGGGATGGGATGGGGATGGGGATGGGAATGGGAATGAGGATGGGGATGGGGATGGGGATGGGGATGAGGATGGGGATCCAGGGTTATTCCTGCTGAGAATTCTCCTGGAGCATCCCCAGCTGGCCCTGCCCAGTCCCAGTGCCCAGAGCAGGCCAGGAAAGTTCCTTTTTCCTGCTCTTTGCTCCCTGCACGTGCCCCACGTGCAGGGGAGGATTTTCCTGAAGGATGATGGAGCAGCTCCCAGAAACAAAGGCAGGTTGCCATGGGAGCAGCAGCACCTCGGCTTTGAGAGCTTCCCAACAATTCCCCTTCTTTGGGGACAGACAAGGGAAAAACACCCCGTGAGGGGAGGGGGGGCCATGCCCAGGGGATGGGACAAAGCTGGTGACAAACCTGGTGTCCCCTCACCCCAAATTTGTGCCTGAAGTGGGGAGGGGACAGGGGGGCTGCAGGGGAGGCCAGTCTGGGATTGGGATTGGGGATGGGATTGGGATGAGATGGGATTGGGGATGGGAATGGGGATTGGGATTGGGATGTGGATGGAGACATGGGGATGGGATTGGGAATGGGGATGGGAATAGGGATGGAATGGGAATGGGAATCTGATTGGGAATGGGGAATGGGAATGGGAATGGGGATGGGAATCTGATGGGATGGGATTGGGACTGGGATTGGGATGGGGATGGAGATGGGATTGGGATGAAATGGGAATGGGATTGAAATGGGAATGGGAATCTGGGAATGGGGAATGGGATTGGGATGGGGATTGGGATTGGGATGGAGACATGGGGATGGGATTGGGAATGGGGATTGGGATGGGAATGGGATGGGGATGGGACTGGGGATGGGAATGGGGGTGGAGACATGGGGATGGGATTGGAATGGGATTTGGAATGGGGATGGGATTGGAATGGGAAAGGGAATCTGATTGGGAATGGGATTGGGAATGGAAATGGGGATGAGGATGGGGATTTGGAATGGGGGTGGAGATATGGGGATGGGAATGGGATTGAGAATGGGGATGAGGATGGGGATGAGGATGTTCCTTCCCCATCCAAGGCCAGGCATGCCCAGGGCAGCCCCTCTGTGCCCTTGGGGTGCCAGGGATGAGTTCAGCATCCAGGAGGGGCTCAGGAAGCTGCCTCAAAGGGTTTGACTGGAATAAATAAATTTATTTGTCAGGAATAAATTGAGATCCTGTCCGGGACAGGGAAGGGGAGAGCAGGGATGCTGGGAATTGGTAATGCTGCTTTAATGAATGCAAAAATGTAAATTATTGGAGAGCAGTGAAAAGCTGCAATAATAAAAGCCTGGAGCTGAGCTCTCCCTGCCCCTTCCAGCCCTCTGTGCCAGGCAGGAGCTGACCTTTTAACCCTTTCATTTTAATGAAATTTGGGGCCTGCCTTGCCCTGGGAATTGTGGTTTCAGTGGTGTGGCCAGTGCTGGTGAATCTAAAGGAAAAATCAGCTGTAGCCCCAAGCAAAAAGGGAATTGAGCCACCCAAACCTGGAGAGGGGCAACTCCAGCATTCCTGACTGGCCTTAAAACCTCCCCTGGACTCCCAAGGGAAGTGCAGCCCTCAGTGTTTGAAAAATAAGCACTTAAATGGAGTTCCTGATGAAAAACAGCATTTTAATCAGGAAAGTGAAGACAAAACTGAGCCTTGGTTCTGCTCCTGGGGCAAAGAGGGTCCAGCAGCTGAGGGCAAGGTGGGAACTCTGGCACTGCCCAGCAGAAAAAAAACATTTTCCACCACGTTTCTGAGGGAATTTTTAACAATAACGAGGGGAGGTTTGGGTTTGATTTGGGGGTTTTTATTTTGCCTTAAAAAAAAAGAAAAAAAATATAAAAAAAAGGAGCTTCCTTTATTTGAGTTTAAAAAGGATTTTTGTGTTTCCTACCCCTTCCAGCTGCTGCTGAGGAGCCCAGCCCTGTGTCCCTGTGTCCCTGTGTCCCTCTGTCCCTCTGTCCCTCTGTCCTGTGTCCCTCTGTCCTGTGTCCCTGGGCCAGCAGGAGCAGCACACCACGGGAGCAGATTCCAGATTTTCTATTAAAAGCTCCAAACCCCAGAGTCAGCTCCTCCCCGCAATCCAGAGATTTAAAAAAAAAAAAAAATTAAAAAGCCACATTTCTCTGCTTGCTGCATGGATTTTTGAACTCTGCTCTTCATATTTCCAACCACAAAAATCCCAAGGCCTCGTGTTTTAATGGGAGAGGAGATTTGTGATAACACCCCCGGGGGCTGTGTAAAACCCAGGGCTGCTGAGAAGGGGCTGAAATGTGCCCTGGGCTCAGCATGGCACCTTTATTTTTTATTTTCTGTTTCACCTGGCTGGCACCTCTGGCACTGCCCCTGCTCAGGGCAGGCTGTGCTGGCAGAGCCGGGTGCTCCTCACATCTCACTGAGCAGAATTCCTGCACTCAGGATTTTATCCTGGGAAGCTGGAAAGGCAGAGATGGGAAATAATCCTGATCTCATTGGCTTCTCCTGTGCTGTGCTCATGTGGAATGTGTCAGGAATTGTTTACCTGAAGTGCTGAGCCTGGCTGGGCTCTGCTGTGAGTTGTTTTCAGTCCCTGACCAATGGTCACAGGAACTGTGTCAGGGCTCTGGAAAGAGCCACGAGTTTTCATTATGATCTGTTCAGCCTTCTGTAAGGATCCTTCTCTATTCTTTAGTACAGTTTAGTACAGTTTTCTTTAACATAATATAGCATCATAAAATAATAAAATAACCTTCTGATCCCATGGAGTCACAGCATCATTCTCCCTGCCAGGAAGGGTCAGGTTTTTTTCCAAGAGCCATCCCTGTTGCAATCCCAGGTTTCAGGGATGTCCCAGCACAGAACACCCAGCAAAGCCCAGGCTGGGCTAAGGAGATTACCAGGATTAGACACGGTGCACAGAGATGTTTACAATTATTATTAGCTCCAAAATCTGCCCGGGCAGAGCAGCACAGGCTCTGCCCATCTGTTGTTTCACAGCAGCCTCGCTGGTTCTGTTCCTGCCTGCACCTTAAATTCGATGTTCTGGCACAGCCTGGGGGTGAGGTGACACCAGCAGCGGCAAAACCTGCCCCAGGGGGTGAAGGAGTGGAGGAAACAGCTGGAAAATGGACAAAAAATCAGCTTGGAGAGGGAGAAATCACATCAGAACTCAAGAGGGGAGAGGGCAGGGCAGCCCCGAGGGTTTTCTGGAGGGGGAACTTAGAGGGGCAGTAATTTAGGGGGATTTGAGCTGGGCTGGGGTGGTGGCACCTCATGGGGGTCAAGGGAGCTGCCCTGGCATCCTGAACAATCCCCTCTGCCCCAGCCTGGCAGGGAAATGTGCCCAGGGCTGCCCCAGAGCAGAGGATGGCAAAGGATGGGGAAAGCAGCAGCTCCCAGAGGGGGTGGGAGGAGGGTGAGACCTTTTCCAAAGGAAAGTCACAAAAAACAAGAGGTGGGGCTGGCAGGGCCTTCCCAGGAGCACTCAGCACTTTGGTGATGAAGGATCTGCTCCAGCCAGGTCTTAGAAGCTCTCGGAGAAATAAATCACAGCCAAGATAGCCCAGCTACCTCAGATGGCAGAAAATCAGCAGGATGGCTCTGTGGTGGTGTTGGAAACAGAAAAGTTTTACTGAGGGACAAAATAACAAAGCTCTTTATAGAGAAAACCCAAGCCAGGTGTCAGAGGTTCTTGCTCCTGGTAAAACACCCCACAAAAGCGATTATTTCTTTTGTTTTCTTCCTTTTCTAGTGAATTGCTCAGGCAGGACTTTTTGCCTTCTGTCCTATTGGCCATCCTTCAGTTTGAGGTGAAGTCCCCCAGCTCCTATGAGGTGTCTTCTTTTCTTTGAGGAAAGAAACTCGTGTGCTTTTTTCCTTTTTAAGGAGACAAAGGGTAATTTGGTCACTCCATCAGCAGGGGACACGTTCCTACACTTTGCTTTCAGTGTTTCCCTCTCTGCTGCTGTGAGCAGCTCATGGCAAGGCTGGAATAAATCATGGTTTGTGCAGTGCTTTGGTAGCCTGGGATAGGAGATTTCTCTCCCCATTTTCCAGGATGCATTAAATGTGTGGGTGCTCCAGTTATTTCCTCTAGCAGCTGATATTTTCCCCTGCTGTATTTTTATCTTTGCTGCATTATATAACGAGATGTGCTGGTGTCAGTCTGGAAGCTCCAGCACTGTCAGTAAAACTAATCCAGTTTAACACCAGATGAGGCCTGAATTCCTCGTGATAAAAAAGCAGAATTAACCCAAATAAGTGACTGAACTCCTGGTCCCTCTGTCCTGACCCTGGGAGAAGCAATTCCAGCCAGCACAGAACTATTCCAGCCAACACAGAACTATTCCAGCCAGCACAGAACTATTCCAGCCAACTTTCCCCCTCGGCTGCATCCTTGGGGTGTGCCAGGAGAGTTTGCACCACTGGAAGCTTCAGGAGGAGCTGCAGGAGGAACAAACCCAAGGAACAAGGGCTGAGCAGCCTTTTTGGTGAATGACCAATTCCCCAGGAAACACAGAATCTCCTGAAACACAGAATTTCCTGAAACACAGAATCTCCTGAAACACAGAGTCTCCTGAAACACAGAATCTCCTGAAACACAGATTCTCCTGAAACACAGAATCTCCTGAAACACAGAATTTCCTGAAACACAGAGTCTCCCAGGGGCTCAGCTCAGCTGCTCGTCCAGCCCAGCAGAGAGTGAGGAGCAGAGTGAGGAGCAGAGTGAGGAGCAGGGTGGGGTGTGCAGAGCCACAGGGACCCTCCCAGGAGTGCTCCTCTCCTCCAGGTGTGCCCCAGCTCTCAGGTGAGCCCTGCTCAGCTGGGAACCAGCTCCCAGCAAGGTTTGAACTCCCAGGGGGAACGAGCCCGGTCCCTGTGCGTTGCTGTGGATTTCTGAGCCAAAAATCCTCTGATGCCAGCCCTGCCCTGTGCCCTGTGCCCTGTGCAGAGCTGTGGCTGTGCTTCCAGGCCACCCCAGCAGAGTCCCTGGCCACCCCAGCAGTGTCCCTGGCTGTCCCTGGCCATCCCAGCTCTGTCCCTGGCCATCCCAGCTCTGTTCCTGGCCATCCCAGCAGTGTCCCTGGCCATCCCAGCTCTGTCCCTGGCCATCCCAGCTCTGTCCCTGGCCATCTCTGGCCATTCCAGCAGTATCCCTGGCCATCCCAGCTCTGTCCCTGGCCATCCCAGCTCTGTCCCTGGCCATCCCAGCTCTGTCCCTGGCTGTTCCAGGCCATCCCAGCTCTGTCCCTGGCCATCCCTGGCCATCCCAGCAGTGTCCCTGGCCATCCCTGGCCATCCCAGCTCTGTCCCTGGCCATCCCAGCTCTGTCCCTGGCTGTTCCAGGCCATCCCAGCTCTGTCCCTGGCTATCCCAGCAGTGTCCCTGGCCATCCCTGGCCATCCCACCTCTGTCCCTGGCTGTCCCTGGCCATCCCAGCTCTGTCCCTGGCTGTCCCTGGCTATCCCAGCTCTGTCCCTGGCTGTTCCAGGCCATCCCAGCTCTGTCCCTGGCCATCCCTGGCCATCCCAGCTCTGTCCCTGGCCATCCCAGCAGGGAAGACCCTCAGTGATGCAGCAGCCCCTGGCACACTCAGCTCTTCCTTCGGGCAGTATTTGATGCTGTCATATTTACAACGCCCTTTCTCCATAGATCCCAAGGCATGTTAACTGACTCATTAACAAATCATTAATGACTGCGGTAATTGGAGTCCCAGGCAGGCCTGTAAATGAGATTTGCTGCAGTGAGGGGTTGGTTTCAGGCTGGGAGGGGTGAGCTGAGGTGATTGCTGGGCTGGGAGCAGCTCGGCCTCTCCTGGGATGCTCTGGGGGGATTTTGGGGTCCTGGGGACAGGGACATCCCCCTTGTGAAGCTCTGCTTAATCAGGGCCACCAAATGTCAAGGAGAGCACATTTGGAGTCGCTGGCGTTGTTTTCTCCTTAATGAAATGTCAGAGGAAGGGAAATGTCAGCAATTGGTGTTTTTATCACCCAGGATTGAGACAGAGCCCTCTCAGCCCATTTGTTAGGAGGAATCCTGGGTTTGACAGGGTGGAAGGAGCTCAGATTTCCCTTAGGGATCGCCTTTACCCACCCCCAGCGGTGCTGATTTGCCAGAAATGAGCTTTGCAGTGGAAAGAGGAGCGAGCAGAGCCTGGGCAGCGGGGCCAGCCTGGCTTTGCTGCCTTCATTAATTAAAGCCGGCAGCAAACGAGCAGCCTGTGCTCCTCACATCTCACTGAGCAGAATTCGGGATTCACTCAGGGTTTTATCCTGGGAAGCTGAAAAGGCAGAGAGAAGCCCAGAGATGGGAAATAATCCTGATCTCATTGGCTTCTCCTGTGCTGTGCTCATGTGGAATGGGTCAGGAATTGTTTACCTGAAGTGCTGAGCCTGGCTGGGCTCTGCTGTGAGTTGTTTTCAGTCCCTGACCAATGGTCACAGGAACTGTGTCAGGGCTCTTCTGGAAAGAGTTTTTCATTATTATCTCTTTAACCTTTTATAAGTAACTTTTCTTTATTGTTTAGAATAGTTTTCTTTAATGCAATATAGTATCATAAAGTAATAAAATAGTCTTTCAATACCATGAAATCAGAACATCATTCTTCCCTATCATGAAGGGGCTGAATTTTTACAGCAGCAGCAGCCACCCTCCTGCCAGAGCCGGGGCTGTGAGTTCCCTGGAAAGATTGCTCCAAAAATTCAGGGACGGCTGGGAAAACACAGCAGCAGCAGCACAAAAATCCCGCAGAAGTCTCCCCGAAATGCAGAAGGAACCCTGAAAAGCGGCGTTGGTTTCGCTGTGGATGCGAAAGCCGCGGGGGGAGGAGGCGGCCGGGATTCCTTCGGGTTTCCTGCAGAAAAAAGGGGATGGAGAAGGGCAGAGGAGCCGCAAATTCCTGAGTTTGGGAGAGCTGGAAATGCCCCGGGGAGGAGAGCCCGTGCTGGGGACAGGGGACAACAACCGGGACAGAGCCAGCGAGGAGCTTTCCCCAAAAATCGCTGCTCTGCAGGCTCGGGACTCTGTGAAATAAAAAGAAATCAATAAATTTGACTCTGCTTCCCTGGTCCTCAGGGCCTGATGTCCCGGGGTTCCTCCTCTGGAGGAGAGCCTGGGATCCCACCCAGGGAAATGGGTGTGGAGCAGCCCTTCTGAGCTGCCTCCTGACACTGTAGGACACAGAACAAACGACGTGGAGCAGCTCTTTTCCAGGCAAAAGAAAAACTGTTTATTAAAAAATCTGACTCCGTTTTTATATCTTGCTGAAATGCCAGTGTCATTGGAGGGTGGCAGTGCCACCTCCTCAATGTCACTGGGCAACCCAACAGTCCATCAGGCTGCTCGTCCCCCACAAAGGAATGAAAACAATGAGTTATTTACATAAACTTTGTGAGAAAGTTCTGTACAAAAATGCAAACATCAGAAGGCTTGAGAAAACTCAAAAAAATTCAGGGCGACAGCCTTCCTATATTTTTTTTTCCCCCAAAACAAGGACATTTTAAATTCCAGTGGTGATTCCAGGGAGCCACGTCTGACACCTGGGGTGGATTTAGTGGAAAACTCCTCTGGATGGGGCAGCAGTGCCTGGGGCTCTCAGCCTGTGCAATAAAACCCCGAGGAACAGGGGGACACCCCAAAAGGAGCTGCAGGCAGGACAGGGTGGTGGCAGCTGGGGATTTGTCCCCTGTGGGGCCGTGCCCTGTGGAATTGCTGCTGATAAACACAGAAACAGGGAGGTGAATCCAGCTCTGGCCTCTGCCAGCCATAATTCACCAAGGCTCTGCCTGAGCTCATCCATGATTTACAGAAACATTTGAGCTTGGCTTAAACCCCTGCAACTTCCAGGTCTGAGTGGAGTTTCCCATGAGCAGAGATGCTCACAGAGGGTTTGGCACCAGGCAGGGTCTGTGCAAGGGTTTAAATCTGTTCCTTACACAGCGATTTTGGGGGGTTTTTGGTGTTTGCATGCTCAGGAAGTTTCTCCTTTCAAGAGTTGTCACCGTCCCCAGCTCCCCCTGATTCAAACCAGGCACTCAGTGGGGACAGACCAGTGGCTCCATCCCAGTTCAGACTGGGATTTTTGGATTCACCCCCTCGTGTCCCAGGGAGAGGAACTTGGTGTGACTGCCCTGCCCTACAAACTGAGAGGGAAATGTTAAAATTGACTGAAAAAGGGGATTTTCAATTACACAAACGTTTCTGTGAATAATAGGCTTTGGGAGGCATTACTCTCCAAATCCCAGATATGGGGTTTGACCTCCTCATTATTATCCTTTAATTTTGGAAAGCCTGTGAGGGCTTTAATCCCGCTCAGAGCAGCTGGTGACACACAGGGTGACGTGTGCTCACACAGGATACTCAGATATCCCCCCAGCCTGGGGCCACCAAACCCCTCATGGGGCAAACACAACTTTTGTGGGGTCACCTGAGCGTGCAGCGAGCAGAGGGGGTTCCTTGCCCTGAATTTGAGTGGGCAAAGGAGGGGATCCTTACAGAGCTGCACCCCACAGGAGTGTGGAGGAGGGATTTGGGGGCAAGATCCACTGGGAGAAGCAACACCCGGGTTTGGGGGGCACCCACAGCCCTGGGTGGGGCAGTGTCACGCTGTCCCCGCAGTGCTGTCGGACCCGGGGGACCCCAAGGAGCTTTAGGGACCCTACACGGCTTTAGGGACCCCGAGGAGCTTTAGGGACCCTGCGGAACTTTAGGGTCCCCAAGGAGCTTTGGGGACCCTGCACAGCTTTAGGGTCCTTGCAGAGCTTTGAGAACTCTGCAGAGTTTTGGGGACCCAGCTCAGCTTTTAGGTCCCCTGAGGAGCTTTGGAGACCCCACAGAGCTTTAGGGGACCCGAGGAGTTTTAGGGACCCTATACAGCTTTAGGGACTCGGCAGAGCTTTAGGGACCCGAGGAACTTTAGGGGACCCGAGGAGTTTTAGGGACCCCGAGGAGCTTTAGGGGAGCCGAGGAGTTTTAGGGACCCTACACAGCTTTAGGGGAGCCGAGGAGTTTTAGGGACCCTACACAACTTTAGGGAGCCCGCAGAGCTTTAGGGGACCCGAGGAATTTTAGAGACCCTACACAACTTTAGGGACCCCGCAGAGCTTTAGGGGACCCGAGGAGTTTTAGGGACCCTACACAACTTTAGGGACCCCGCAGAGTTTTTGGGACCCCGCGGAGCTTTGGGGCGGGGATGGGCGTGGCACAGGGCGTGGCACGCTGACGTCACCTCTCATTTGCATGGCCCCGCCCCCGGACGCGGTCAGCTCTGGCGCCGCAGGAAAGTTTGCGGCGGGGCCGGGCCGGGCCGGGCCGG
>WBNO01000122.1:0-27977 GCA_013400575.1 Peucedramus taeniatus
TCGGCGCCGGGCGCTGGCAACGAGTCCTCCCCAATTGCTTTCGTGCCAATGAGTGTGACCTTTCCGACGGGGGACGGAGTGACCAGGTCTGGCTCTGCTACCGCACGGGGGTAACCAAAATGTATCCCGCTGGTGCGTAGAGCATGCTCGGGGATACATTTGCTCCTCCTTCTCAGTTCTCTCTTTTGCGGACATGCACAAACGGAAAGGAAAGCAAGATGAATGGAATGAAATGTCTTTTTCTTCCATGGCATCTCAGGAAATAGCCATGGCAAAACTGTGATCCCAAAAACCATTATTTTTGTTTGTTTGTTTTAACAAATAAATCTTTCCACTTGCCTACCTTCTAGCAATGTACCAGATACTAGTGCTCTGACGTTTCCTCCTGTGGAAAAGTCTTACAATGTCAAACGGCTCTTTACCATGAGGCTGTTTACCCCCACAGGGCAGCATGCTTTGCTCACAGTCCCACAGACTCTGCCCAAGGACCCAGTGCAGTATTTTCTAGAAGGTTGGCAAGTGAAAAATAGCAGTGCGACTAGTGTGCTCTGTCCCAGCAGCCTTAACCCCCTCGGTGCTGCTGCTTTTTGGAAGCAAAGGAAAAAAAAGGAAAAAAAGGAGAAAAAAAATTGAGAAATGGCTTTTCCGAGACTCTTTCCGGTGAACTGAACCCAGCGAGCTCTCAGGATGCAGCAGCCTGGCCTTGTGCTCCCTTCGCTGCTCTCAGGCAGCCCCCCTGCAGCCCCAGCCAGCGCTGCTCCGTGGGGCCCCAGCTGGGCTCCCCGCGGGGTCCCCGAGCCTCCTTCTCTCTCTTTGCCTTGCTGGCTCTGCTCCAAGGGGCAGTGTCCTTTAGCCACCTAAAGGAGCTCTTGCTCTTTGAATGCTGCTGCGCGTCCCCAAGGGAAAAACCAGCCCGGGCAACTCAGACAGAGCCTCCAGCTGCCCTACACTGGGGTCAGGGGCACTGTGGGGCTCAGGCCCAAAAGCAGCAGGGGAAGGGAAGTGTGAGGCTGGTGGCCCACAGACGTGCCCATGGCTCAGTGTCACTGCCAGGCACCTCTGACCCTCCTGGGCTTCCCTGCCTGAGCAGCTCAGAGATGTTCCAGGAGCAGGAGAAGCCTGGGAGAGCAACAGCCTCATAAAAGGAGACCGAGGGAGGCTTGGCACTGACAGGGACCGGCACTGCTGGCTCCCGTGTGGGGAGATGTCCTTGTCTCCAAAGGACAAGAGCACGCACCACCTCTTTTTGGAGTTGGTCCTGGGTATGGCAAGAGCTACCAGCTGCTGCAGAGCAGGCAGGGAAGGGGAGGTGATGGAAACTATCCCTGGAGCATTCCTCCACCTGAGCACCGGGCAGGGATGGTCAGTGGCAGCAGGTTGACCCTCCCATCTGCTGGTGAGCGCGGCTGGAGCTGGCAGCAGGGCAGAACCTGCAAAGGAGCCATGCTGGCACTGCCTGCTCAGCCAGGGCAAGGTGTGGCTCTGGCACGTGGTCTCCAAAAGACAAAAGTCCCCATCCCGAGCTCCACTGGGGGTTTTTGGGCCAGGCCTCTGCCCAGCTGGAGCTTTGCTGGGAGAGACAGCATCAGGCAGGGGCAGATCCCGGGGAAAAGGCAGGGACACTCCCCTACAGCTTAACAGGCACCGAGTAACGCCCGGCTGGAGCTATGGGGGGTGGGATGGGGGACAGAGGGCCCCATGCTAATCCACAGCTCTGCATTCACTGATTTGGTGAAGGAATGGAAAACGCACCTGGTGGAGATTTGCTCTAAAAACGGTTTGTCCTACCTGCAGGTTTTTCCTCCACACATTAACGGCCGCAAACGCCAGCTGCATCTGCTTCCTCCGCGCGTCCTTATGCCTTTTGTAAGCTATCTCTATGAATATTAAAAATATCCCGGCAACAATACCTCCAGCCACCAGCATAAACACACCTGAAATAAGCAGGAAAGTTACAGGGGGCAGTGGAATTGCAACATGACCCCTCATTTCTTCTGCATCATGCTCAGCCATGGGAGCATCTGCCAACCCGGGGTCCCCCCGCCATCTCCCCACAGTGCTGGAGGGCTGGGAGGGGAACACAACCTGGGCACCTGATGGGTGTCAGTGCCAGCTCTGGGGGGGCACAGGGCACTGACCTGCAGCAATGCTGAGGACAGGTACAGCAAGCCCCAGGGCAGACCCAATCCCCAGGACCGTGGGGCCATTTGTGCCAGAACCCAGCCTTGGTGCTCCAATTTGGCTCATCAGGAAGCACAGGCATGCACAGAGCTCTGTGCTGCCCTTGGATGCCTGCAGCCCTCGGGGCTGACATTTCTGGAGTGGGGTCTGAGGAAATGGAGCAAAATATCCCTTTTCTCCACTGCCTGTAACCCGGCCAGCAGTGCTGATGCAGATGGAGTCCCATTCCACACCCCTCATCCCTCATCACTGCATTGTCTGGCTGTAGGACCTGCAGCACCACCTCAGTGCAAAGGGAGAGCCTGTCTCGGGGTTCTCACAGTCTTTGCAAGATGAAAATCCCTCTCTATCAATTATCCTTGTTCTGGCCCTGACCAGGACTCCTCAGGACTGGGGGGCTGCCCCTTGCCTCCAGCTCCCTCCTGCAGCAGGGTTCTCACTTGCCTCCCTTGAGGTGCAGTTCTCCTCTCTGCATTGGTGACAGCTCTGATTGCCCTGTGACAGCCACAGTTTGGCCAGGGCAGAGGGAGGGGAGCCATGCTCTCACCACAGCAGCCCCACTAGCAAGAAGGGCACCCAGGGAAGGTGGGGGAAGCTTTGTGGAACTGTTCTGAGCAAGGTGGGAATGAAGCCCACTTCAGCAGCCTCCCAGCAAGGAAAGCACAAACCCAGAAGCAGCAGAGATTGGGCCTGAGAGGAGAGCCCCAGGGAGGAGAATGTCTTGAGCAAAAGCAGGCTACCCAGCAAAGGGGGAGAAAGAGGTTTGCAGAACAAACCTGCCATATTTTCAAAGGTGAGTGTTGCTGGGGCATTGCTACGGGAATCACACTCTTGATACCTCACCCAAGTCTTGTCCAAATCCTCCATGAAGCCGTTCTCGTGGGACCTGGAAGCACAAAGAGACAGGACAGGGTAGTCACTGGGGACCAGCCACAGGAGCTGGGGCACACACTCTTTGTGCCTTCGTGCCCTCCGTCCCAGGACTCTGTGCCTGCCTGCAGCCTCCTAGAACAGGAACCAGGATGTGCTGGCTGTGTGTGTGTGTGCACTCCTGTGCCCGTGTGGCCTTAGCACAGAGTGTGTGTGGGCTGTCTGCAGGGGCTGCCAGCACTGCGTGGGCACACACAGCACAGTGCAGTGCTGTGAGCAGGCACCCACCGCTCCCCACTGCCACTGCCCCTGCAGCAGCTCTGGGGCAGTGCCCGCTGCCGCAAGAACCACGTGTCAGCCATGGGGAAGGTGTGTTCCCAAGGAAGGATCGAGCTGGCAGTGCTCCAAGAGCTCTTAGAGAAGGCTGCAGGGCGTGGACATGAACCACATATACCAGTTCCCTCCTGCACGGCTCCTCCGTCTACCGGGGCCACTTGGAGCCCAGGCAATGATGGACCCCAGTCCTTTCTGGTGACCTCAAGCACACTCTGGTTCAGGGCACTGCTGCAGTGCACAGTGAGGGCTGGGACTCCCCAGCAGCTTGGCGTCACAACTCAGTGTCACAGCTTGGGAGGACACAAGCCATGTCTTCACAGTACATGTTTCTGCCTGAACAGCTTGTGGGGATGGAGCGGCACAGAGCACACATCCCACCACAGACTCACTGCACTTTTCTCCCTCTTGTTCCTGGTACACCCCCACCACCTTCCTGGGCCATCTCTAGCCCTGGGCTTCCCCATCCTCTCCCAGGAGGACACTGAGGACTTCTGTGGTCTCTTCAGGCTTCTCACTGGCTGTCCCAAATCCCATTTGTCCTGCTGCCACCCATCACCATATTAAGACTATTCCACAGACAGGGTCCATGGCTCCCTACATCACCCTGGGTCTTGCCCATCTTCCACATCCTGACCATTCTCTCTCAGGCCTTTCATCTCCACATCTTGGGCAGGACCCTCGTGGCTCTTGACCCTGTCTCTCCTAGAATGAACCTCCCAGGGCTCCCTCCCTTCACTTGCTGCTTCCCAGCTGCCTGTTTCTCCATCGTGACATTTCTCTGTCTGCAATAAGTGTGGCATTGCCAAAGTAATACAAGGAAATCCCTTTTCACCCACAATATCAGGCTGACTTGTGACACCCCACACTGCAGCGCTGGTGTAAAAGCCTTACTCAGAGGGGGGCCTGACGTATCCCTGTGTAACCGGAGTAGCCAGAGTTGAAAGAAGAAAGCCCTGGATGCCCAAGCCAGGGCAGTGCAATGCTGTTGGACAGGCTGGGCCCTGAGTGGGGTGATGGCAGCCCCCACACCCTGCTCACACAGACCTGTGCTGGATGGCCCTGCCGCTCTCTGCCCGCTTTGCCTAAACCCCTGGCTGACCATGACTCTGCTCCCTGCCCTTTTCTGCCCTCCTTCCAATTCCCTGCTGCTTCCTCAGCCCTGCGAGCCGGAGCTGAGGCTGTGGGTGCCCACCCCAGTCACTCAATGTCCCTTTGTCAGGATGAAAGGGCAGCCCCCAGCGCCCCTGTCCCTGCAGAGGTCTGGAGAGTGACTGGCAGTGCCTGGCACGAGCAGCATTTGAGGCAAGCCCCACACCAAGAGCCGTGTACAGACTTGAGGATGGCCAGGGAGACGTTCTGCTTCCAGGGGCTGTCCTTGCGCATCCCTATCCCGAAGCCGGAGCGGAAGAAGAGCTCCCCCGTCGTCACCAGGTCACACTTCTGGGAGGCCTCGAACTCCAGCACCGCCGAGTCCCAGATGAAGGCGTGGAGCTTGCTGGACACAGAGGAGGATGGACAGGTCAGGCTGGGCAGCCCGGCTTGTCTGCAGCCTCCGTGGGAGCAACGAGGGTGCTCCCAGCCCTAATTTTAACACTGAAGGCACCCAGCCTTGCACTGAAAGAAGAAAAGAGGCCAGAAAGGGTGGCCAAGGCCAGGGCTCTCACTGCGCCATCCCCACACTGACCTTGTGCTCCCCACCAAGGCCTGGGACGCAGCAGGACTGGGCAGATCCCACCCAGCCCCAGCTGGGAGATCCCATCAAGCCATGCTTTGGCCGCAGCTCCCTCCAGCTCTGCCCTGCTTGCTCCACCCAGCTGCAGCTCCCTGAAGCCCTTCCCAGCGTGGCTAGGCAAGGTGCTGGCCCTACTCACTTGTCCCTCACTGCCTGGATGGCTTCGGCAGCGCTCTCGTAGTTGTGCTTCTCCATGTGCCTGTACATGGTGCTCAGCTCCACCTGCCGTCGGAAGTAGATGTCCACAGAGCTCTGCTTCACCGTAGCGTAGATGAACTTATCCGAGGGGTTGCGCAGCTGAAAGGCAAGGGCGGGGCTCCTTTTCACTGTCTTTCACCAGCAAAAATTTCTCACCCCAAAGCTGTTTCCTAATCTCCCATCTCCTTCAGGTACCTGTTCCCTAGAGAAGACCTCGGTCTCCTCAGAGGGTGCCAGGGGGCAGTGAGTGCTCTGGGACCATGGTGCTGGGGCAGGGGATGCTGTGGGACAAGGACACGGTGGCACTGAGGGTGCAGGAGGCCCGTGGATGCCATGGGTCTGGCAGTGCCGTGGGCAGGGCACATGGCAGGGTGTGGGATGCTATGGGTCTGTGCTGCTGCAGGGCACATTCCTGCGTGCCTGGGCTGATGAGCTGTGGCTGTGTCCTTGCCAGAGCAGGAAATGGATTCGAGGCATGTGGAGAGTATTGACTGCACCGCAGGGACGATTTCATTAGTTATAACTCATCCATAATGAATCGTTTCCTCGTTGGTTAGAGGAGGCTCTCCAGGAACTGGCAGGCAGTTTGACTGCAGACAGGCTATTTCTGGACAGGTTGTTTTCCTGCTGATCCCTGCCCACGTCTGTCCATTCCCACCCAGGGCAAGGGCTCAGACTCATCAGCACCAGCCCAGGCAGAACTCCCTGGGTCTGGCCCCCCAGCACAGATCACAGCCATGGTGAATCAGGGCTCTGGGAACCACAAGCTGTGTTATATGCCCCAGGGAAGGGGAAAGCAAGCGAGGGATCATTACCCGGGGGTCATTAATGCCTGTGATCCTCTCCTCAGGTCGGTCTAACACCAGGAAGGCTGCCAGGTTGGCAGTGTATGAAGCCACAATGATCATAGCAAAGCCAGCCCACACCATGCCAAGGATACGGGCAGAGAAACTCCGGGGTGCACCTGCAGGGAGAAAGGAGAGATCAGTGGCACCAGGAGGGCAAAGCCTTGTCAATCCACATGAGCCCAATGGCAGCTGCAGATGTGCACCATCTATCTGGTCTGCCAGCAGCTGTGCAAGGAGCTTCTGCACTGCCCAAACAAAAAAACCATCCAGCTCCTTCCAGGGCATGCTGTGTGCCACCCTGAGAGGATGAGTAACCTTGGGTAGGGGATCCAGCCCAAGTTTCCCTGCCCTGTTTCCCTTCCGGTGCTGGAGCTGGCAGGACAGCCCTGACAACTGCCACAAACGTGCAACACTCAGCATCAGCAAATCACCTACAAGCCTGCTCCAGGAAGGGCTCAGGGAATGAGGTCCCACAGGGACCATGTGAGAGGAGGAGGCCGTGGAAGAGGGCAGGGGCTTCCCCCCAGCCTGCCCAGCTCAGAGCCTGGGCTGCAGGGCAGAGCAGTCCTGCTGTGAGCTGTGACTCACCTTCTCCAATGCCAGAGTTCAGCAGGACTCCCCAGGAGAACCACATGGCTGAGGAGAGAGTCAGGGCATCTTCCTCCTCCTCCTCACTGTTTACTTTGAACCGGCCAAATGGGCTGGAAAACAAGATGAAGAACCCTTCTCATTCCCCTCACCCTGATTCCCAGGCCTCCTCACTGTGCCCTACGTGTCCTGGTGCAGCCCTGTGTCACTCATTCCTGCAGACTGTGCCTGGTCCCAGGCAGCTCTTCCCTGTTCTGTCCCACTGCCTGGCACATCCCCCGTGCTGACCTGCAGCCCTGTCTGGCTCACATTGGTACTGGTCCCATCACTCTCTCCAGGCCAGAAAGATCATCTGACCCTGGCCAGCTCAAGCCTCTCCCACTGCAGCACAGAGGCTCCCTGCAGATTAGCCATCAAAGCCTCTGGGCACAGGGCTGAGGCAGGGACAGGTTCTCTTGCCCTTAGAGGAGCTGCCACAGTGCCAAGGACAGCCGAGAGGAAATTCTCTCAGAGCCCAGAAGCTGACAGTCCCCTTGGTCAGGTATCTGTACAGCACCTGGTCTGACAGGTGTGTTCCCATATCCCCACGTGCTGGGTACCCCAATATCCACATCCCTTAACTTAGGCAGCCAGAGGGGCCAGGAGCCTCAGCCCAGGGCTGGTGGGGCAGAGCAGGTGGGTTAAGTCCCTATGAGCCCCCAAAGGGCTGCAAGACTGTGCCCGAGCAAGGGACCCAGGGGACAGTTCCCAGGAGCACCTCCCTGTCCCCTCCAGATCTCGAGTGACCCAAAGTGCACTCACCTGAATCGGTCTAAGAGGTACAACATCACTGCCACCACGTGCACCGACAGCCCCACCAGCAGCCAGAGCGTGCTCTGGAAGGGCTGCATGAACGAGTCCAGGGTGCTGCGGGGGATTTCCTGCACACAGGAGAGAGTGGAACAGCGCTGGCACCCCCTGCACCTGCACCCTGCCCATCTGGAAGGACCCACAGGGGCCCTGCCCTGACCCGAGCTCCTGCTGCTCAGCTGCTCAGAAAGGATCAGGTTGGTGCAGACAAGAGCCTGCATTAAAACCAGCAGCCTGGAGCCTGGAACTTACAGGGGCTGCACCGGGCACTGCAGTCTGGGGAACGGGCACCTCCCATGTTCTACAGAACCTCCCACCCAGACCATACCTTCTTCACGAGGATGGTGAGGCCCTGGTACTTGAAGGGCTTGGAGAACTCAATGTACTGAGCCCGCTCGTTGTTGATGGTGAGGGGAGCCACAATCATGTCAGCTTGGCCACTCAGCAGCTCCCCCATCATCCCGTTCCACTCCTTCTTGTTGCTGTTGTTCACCTGCCAGGAAGCCAAGGCCAGGTCAGACCCCTGCCCTGACACACATATCCCCCAGCCAGGACCCTGCACTTTTTAGGAATCTTGCACTGCCCTTCCACCCTACCCTGCTCAGGAGAAGGGCGGGGGAGTGTTTCAACACACAATACAGGCAAAGAAAGAACACAGGCTGCCCAAACTCACCCGCTCTTGGGTACCAAATTTACCATCAGCCACCAGGTGAACCTCATAGGTGAAGTTCATCACGCCTGCCAGGCGGATGAGCAGGTCAATGCAGAAGCCGTAGCAGCACAGTGCCACAGTGGGACGGCCTGGGGGAGGGACAGAACAGTCATGAAGGGGGGCAGCCCCATCCAGGGACCCCACACACCAACCGTGTCTGTCCCCAGTAAGGGCAGCAGCCCCATGGCTCTGGCTCCATGTAGCCACGTTATCCTTCAGGGCCACCTGCCTGGCCACCCTCTCACATTGCCTCCGGCACCTGTGGGTGGGGGCAGGCTGGGGACAAAGGGGTCCTGTTCCTTTGCCACGTCCCAGTGATGTGGGCTGAGAGGGGGTGCTGCCCACCCACTGCAGGGTGAGGAGAGGGCTCAGTGCATGTACTGGAGGAATCCTGACATGAGCCCAGCAGGCTGAACACAGCCCAGGACACAACTCTGGGGGGATGTTGTGCACAGGAAGGTGTGATGAGCCAAGGGGATGCCCTTCAGGTGGATTTGGACAAGGCTGGCATTGCTGATCAGCTCCCACTCCACACCAGGTGCTTACTCCTAATCCTGACACAGTTTCTGTGATAGATTGAAACTGGTGCTGTGTCAGTGCAGCACGTGCTAATGTGCCTCAGGGTCCTTGCTGCTGCTGGAGATCAAGGCAGAGAGAATTGGAACATATCAGGAGACAGAAATTTGGGATGCAATCCCTTAAAGCAACCCTGGTGCCCATCCAGAAGAGAGACAGTGGGAAAGAGTCTGTTGGGCTCAAACCCCTGGATCCCAGGGCCCAAGTCCTGCACAGCACTGCTGTGAGGCTGAGCTGATGTGGGGGTGTCTGGGGGCCAGCTGTGCTGTCACCTCTCTGTGCTTCATCCTCTGGGCCTCCTGTGTGGCTGAGCCCCCTCCCTGGGACCCCTTCTTGGAATGGGAGTCCCCACCAGACTGAGTTACCTGGGATGGTCTCATTGGGTCCAGTGCAGAAGACCTTTTTGACAGGATCTCCATTGATCGTGAATTCCTCCCTGCATGTCCCATCTGCCTGAGTGGGCTTCACATACACAAAGGGCTCTTGGTGGATGGTCACAATCTGTGAGGTGAAGAACAAACACCCTCTGGTCTGTGTTTCCCTCCAGAGCTACATTCCCATAGTGGGAGCTGGGCTGCCCTCCCCACACGAGACATGGTGCCCTCCTCAGCTGCTATCTCGGCCCAGCAGCAGGACCTGACTTTGGCATCTGGAATCAGAGAATCAGAGAATTCTCTAGGCTGGAAAAAACCTTTAAGACTATGAAATCCAACTGTGAATAAAGCATTGCCAAGAAGAACACCAAGAACATTTGCTTTCCCTGCATCCAAGGCGAGGAGTGTCTTCCTTCATGTGGCACTTTCAGCTGAGCCTCAAAATCTCCTTCCCTAACAGAAGACTGATGGGAGACACCACGCAGCCAGGACTAATGTCTGGAAAGGAGCTCTAGAACTGCCCCAAGTTAATGCAGGTGTTTCAGGCCTGCCCTAGACCTTTCAGTAAAGCAGCAATCACAACATACCCATAGCACCTCTGCGGGGACAAAGCTGCCAGTGGGAACGGGATTTCCCTTGCTGGACAAATGAACAGTGCAACAAATGAATGGTCACAGTGGTAAGATCAGCCTGGCCAGGACCCAGTTACTAAAGTGGGATCCCGTCACTAAAGGGGCTGCTGAGTGACACTTAAAGGAAGAGCATGAGAGCAAAGCAAGATGGGACCTTCTGCAGTGTTACCTCCAGCTTCTGGCCATCAGCTTCTCAGGGATTTCCTGAGTTCAGCCTGGCAGCCACCAATCCACCCACCCTCCACAAGAGAGTTTAATCTCCTTTTGAACCTGTTTCCACCTGGCCTCTGCACTGTCTAACAGAGCTGAACCGTCCCTTGGCCAAAGGAGCCCATCCTTGTTTTTCACAAATCTGTGACAGGTGTCCTCTGGCTCCCATGAGAAATGGTGAGCACCTTGTCCCCCACCTTTCCGTGCTGTTTTCTCTCATATCTTCTTCCCACCTGTCTCCTTCCAAACCCAAGGATGCCTGCAACCCTATCTAGATTGACTCCAGCTGAAAGTTGTGCTATGAACACCTTCCAGTACCTTCTCTATTTCTCTCATATCCTCTCCTGGCCTTGCAAATGCTGCTGTGAGCTGCAGAGCAGCCATGGAGGTGGGAGGCAGATGAAGTCACTGCGTGGCACACAGAGAGCTGAAGAGATCTGCCCCTTAATGCCATTTGCTCTTACCTTCAACTTGGTTGACATCTGATAGCCTTGAGGTTTCTCCGTTTCCCCGCCTGGCCAGATGATCTTCCTGTCATTGGTCAGGACCTGAGATGGATCCCGAAGGAAGCAGATGGATGTGAGGCCAAGGTGGAAACCCCAGTGCCCAACCCCTCCTCACCCAGTCCAGGCCTGCACGTACATTGCTGCCGTTGTAAATCCCAACCTGGACCAGTTTCCGATTCTGCAGGTTCATGATGCTGTAGTTAGCAAATTTCCTGTCCCCGTCCTCATTGAACTCCACCCGGCCGGTGACACCCTCTGAATACTTGGAGGACATCAACACCCTATGGAGAGAAACACAGCCGGGACAACCTAGAACACCTGCCATGCTACTGAGACGCCTCACAAGGCATCAGAAAGGCCAATGCTTCCTCTCAGTTACCTGCCATAAGCTCACTACCCTGTCAAAGTCCAGCCAAGGCTACCTAGGTCTATTCATAGACCTGTGGTTATCCCCTCCTGGTGGATGGAATCAGTTTCCCAAATGCTCGCTACCATATCTGCTGTCATTGCCCCTTGTTCTCCAGATCAGTCCCACTCCCCTTTGGAATGATCGGTCCCACAGCACCCAAGGACACTTTCCTCTAGGGTTCCTTGGGAGGTGTGCCCATTGCTACAGCTTTGGTGCTGTGCCTGGCATCTACCCATCACAGCCTGGCTAGTGGCCCAGGCACACACAAACACCACCGAGGAGAGAACCAGCCCCCAAACCCTGGAAGATGATAGTAGAGACACACAAAGATTGCCTGAGCCACTTGTGAAGAACAGCTTTGACTCACTCATGCCAAAGACTGTCACTGCAGGGGATACCAGAAATGCCTCTAAAACGATCTCCAGGTTTTGCAGGTCTCATGCTCAACAGATCTCAGGTCTGCAGGGAGTGGTTGCTGCACCAAGGCCCAGCCTCTGTGGCCCCAGCACCTGCAGTGATGCAGGGATTGGGGTCTGGAAGCGCATGCAGGACCTGCTGATCCCCCTGTCCACAGGCACATGCTCCCATCTGTGACATTCCAACCTCTACGTCCACAGCATCACGGTTTGCTACAGCCGAGGGCAACCTGTCCCATGCATGGAGAGCTCCTGCCACCAAGCCCCGCTTGTAGCACTGTACCCATGCCACAACCCTTGGAATGTTCAGCAGGAAACGTGTCCATAGCACTGAGATAAAATGGGACAGAAGTATCCCCCTGCCTTGACTGGGCAGACCCCCCCCCTCTTCCACTCCCACCCATGGAATTAAGCTCCAGACTGGAGGAGACCATGATCCCAAATCTTCTCCTCCTAGAGTCATTCCCTGCCCACATATCCCAGCTGTCTAAGCATTGCCCAGGGTAGCATAGGTTGACATGGACTGAATTGGTGCCAGGCACCAGGAGGATGCCTAAACAGCCTGGAAAAACTGGGTGCCATTGCCTGAGCCTGTGTCTGGGAGAGTTTTCTAGGAGAGATGTAGCTGAAATAGAGATTTTGGAGTTCACTTGAAATAGCAATATGAATTGAACATTTAAAGTTTAGTCTGTAGAACTCTGGCTTGAAGTTTAACCTTTTTACTTAAGAAACCCCTGCCATGGTACAAAGGGCATAGGAAAATGCAAATCTCTAAGGTTTCTTGCATAGAAAACAATACCAAGAGGAGATCAAGAGATACAAAAAGCCCAGATAAAGAAACCCCTCTGTCTCCAAGCTCATTAAGACCACTGAGTACCAAGATAAGGACCGAGGGACGAATAAGCGCATGCGAAAGGAGAAAAGGTTCAAAAGTTCATCCTCGAGGAAGACCACAAATCTTCAGCCTCAGAGACCACCAGGGACCCCCGTGCGACCACCAGAGCCAACAACGCATGTCCAGAAGGGCGTGGATCTGATTACCATACGAGGCGAGGACGGGCGGGGCCAGGGGTTGAATATGCATGGAAAAGTTGTGTAATGTCTGACATATGGAACACCATTGTGAATAAAGCTGTGGGACAGCCCGAGGCTCGGGGCACAAGTCCTTATGAGAGCTATCTCACTTGTGCCGGGCGCCGACATACACACCCACTGCATAACTAAACCTAGCTGTATAGTGTATTTATTCCGCATATTGCTTCATAGCCCTTGCATCCAAATCATGCAGGAGAGTCCAGGCAGCCCTGTGCCACATGCCCCAAAGCTTTAGTGACAGATATCCTGAACAAAGCCACCATGTCTTCCTGCACCTTTTCCACATGCTCCCACCTTTTCCAGCTCTCCCCCATCAGGTCCTCTGCTCCCTCCAGAAGGACCCTTTCCCCAATACCTCTTAAAAAGAGGTCCTGTCTTCCAGATGTTGGTGTTGCCCACGCAGCCCCGCGGTGGGTCTGTGATATTCTCCTTCTCAAACAAGTCGTGCACGGCCTGGGCCACTACGGCGACAGCGTCACTGATGTGGGCTGACTCGTTCTTGCCATTGATGAGCTGCAAACCGATCACACCTGCCGCGGGCACAGGGGGAGGCGGGTCAGCATTCCTGGGATCACTGGCTACTCCAGCGTCACTCCCATGCCCAGAGAGCACATGGCTAGGGGCTGACGATCCCTCGGATGCAGCAGGAAGGTGCCTGAGCTTCAGGCAGGAGCAGGCAGGGGTAGCGGGGCTGGGCTGGCACCCTGACACCCTGAGCTGCATCCCCACGGCCCTGCCCAAGCCTTCCCGGGTGACAGGCAGCTTGCAAAGCCGCAGTGACACGGATTTGGGGCATGGCAGCCCCAGGGTGGCCAAGGCCGAGTCCCCACGCAGGCGAAGGGAGCGGAGAGCAGAGTGCGGGACCCTCCATTCGAGACCACCAGGGCACTGCGTTCCCCCAGCCCGAGGGGTCCCGGGGAGGGCAGGGGCCCCTCATCCTGGCTCTCTTGGGTTCCTCCGAGCCTGGCTGTGGTGGCACGGGGCTCGGGAGGTGCCTACCGTCCGGGGCATAGCGCAGGGCATTGCCCGAGATCTCCCGCTCCCCCACCAGCCACACGTAGCCCGAGCCCGTCATGTTGAGCATGGCTGCTGATCTGTACACCGTGGCCGCGTCATCCTCGCTGCAACGACAGGAAGGGAACAGCGATGGGGCTCCAGCTGCCGTGCGGCTCCGCTGTCTGACCCCAAGGGTGCGGCAGTGCCCGGGAAGACGCCACCCCAGGTGACTCTGACCACTGGGCAGTGGCTAAATCCTCGATGCAATGGGACCCTCGCTCTCAGCTTCACCTGATCCCACAGCTCCCGGCGCTGCTGAGCACCTGCACATCTGCCCATCGTGCTGAGGGCTTGGGGCCATCAGGCTCCCCTCCTTCCCAGATGGACCAGGACACACCATCAGAAACCACGGCCGCTTCTGCAGCGCAGCCAGGTGTGGCAGTCACGCTGGGGACTGTCACTGGCAGGCCAGCAGCACGTCCAGCACCTTCAGCACCCTCAGCACCCTCCAGCTGCCCGGGACAGGGGCTGTCTCTGGGGGTTCTCTCAGGCTCCTTGGAAGGCTGTCAAACCCCAAATGCACACTGACTCCAGTGCTGGGCAGCGCTGGGAGAAAGACCAGGGAGGGGAAGGGGCAGCATGGCCTCACCTGGCAGAGAGAATGATGACCCTGGCCTCCAGCTCCTTCGCCTCCAGCAGCAGCGCTGTCACATTTTTGGTCCCAGGGTCAAATTGAAGCACTTTCTCAGCCTGTGATGAGTGTGAGCAAATCTGGTTAGTGAGTGAGCCCCAGGACTGGTGGTGAGAGCCATGCTATCTAGAAAAGGGTCAAGAGAATTCATTAAACTGCACAAAAGTCTGCTAAATAAGATTGGTTATAGTTATTTTTTTTTCTTTTTCTTTCCTTTCTTTCTTTTCTTTTCTTTCTTTCCTTCCTTCCTTCCTTTCTCTTTTAAGGTTTTGGCTTTTTGGTTGTTTTATTTTTTACTTTTTTTTGCACTGTGCATGCAAACTGAAGTCAATCAAGACCCAAAAAGAGGCGTGCATTGTACAGGAAAGAGAAAAAGGCTTTGAAATGCAATTGAAAACTCAAACGAGTGTTGTTTTTCAAAAACATGGGAAATGAAAAAAACATATTGCACAGGGTTAACCTTTGGGAATCAAAGTGAGCAACTTACACCAAGGAACTGTTTCCTTTGGGGAGGAAAGGGGGTTGGTTCAACTTTTCAAAAAAAAAAAAAAAAAAGAACTTGCAAGTTAATTACTGGTTCACATGCATGTTTCAAAAAGAAATCCTTCCAGGGTCAGCTGGCTAAGTTTCCATTCTCAAGTCCAAACCAAACTATCTCAACATAAAAACGTGCTACCAAGAAACATAGTCAAACATAGTCATGGATTTTTTTCTCTTTCTTTTCTTTTCTTTTTTTCTCTTTCTCTTTTTTTTTTTCTTTTTTTTTTTTTTATTTTATTTTTCTGTTGGCTGTGGCTATTTTTCATTTGCTAGTTAGGTTGGTGGGCGGCGTGCATTTCCATGCATATATACCTTGGGTCCTCGCTTGTTGTCATAGGAAAGTTGGTCGAGGTTTTCATAGTTCCTTTTTTTACTCTGATGAATAATGTGCACAGAGAAAATATGTAGACACAGAAGAATATTATAAACAGTTGAAAATGACGTGTAGTAAAGCAATCCAACATCCACCTCCTCCTCCACTGTTTGCTAAAGGGTCTCTATAACGCTGGAGCTCGCAAAAACCACTATCAGGAGGGATTGTGCCTCAGCTCTCACGGAGCATCATGGAGCAATCTGAGAGCAAAACCTGAGTGTCACAGCTGGTGCGATGCAGTTGCCTTTTCCCTTGAGGGACTGGGGAATTCTTCAGCAAGGAATTTTTATCTTAAGCTCAGAAACAATCTAAGGGCCTAAGTAGTGGGGTTTCCATGGAATTACTGTGGAAGTAAAGGACAAAATGTTGTGTAGGGAAAGTGCTGGATAAAGACAAACTGTTACAGTTAAGAGTATTAGCATTACTGGCATCACTATGAGCATTACAGTCCTGTCCACCCTCAGAGAGCCCACACAAAGTGAGGCGTCTCAGCTGAACCTCTCCCCCCCTGAAAGGAGGGAGCAGCTTTCTGAGCTCTGTTGACATCCAAAAGAGAAAGATAAAGTTCTCTAGGTCCCGTGTTGGCTCAAAGCGTGACGATATGAAGCAATGGTGAACATGGGATGGCATTGCAGCTTTTACCTGGTCCCTGGGGAGGGCCCAGGGTACCTCATGGCTCTGCAGCACATGGGTGGCCCTGGCCCTGGGAGGTGCAGCTACCCAAGACCAGGGTGCCTGTAACCTGATCCTAAGTGTGGCTAGTGGGGCTCACTGCTTGGTGGTCTCCATGCTGCTGACTGGAGCATGCCAGTGGGGCTTGGGGCTGACCCCGGAGAGATTGGGCTGGAGCAGAGATCCTGCTCCTCCCCTGCTCTGCTGCCTCAGCTGCTGGTGCTGCCTGGCCCCAGAGGAGCCTGGGGCAGGGCACCCACTGCTGGAGGTTTCCTCTCTAGCTGGCAGCATGCTGGGGGCCCACAGCCTCTGCTCAGAGCCCTGACCCTGCAGCAGCCTGCACAGAGCCCCGGGACCTTCCAGGAGCAGCCCCTGCGGCCAGGCCAGTAACAGCAACCTGATGGTGCCTTCAGGAGAGGGCTTGGCAGGCTTTGGTGGGACATAGTGTGACATCTTCTCCTTGACCCTGCCCCAGCTGAGCATCCCTGATCTGTGTACATGGGGTGTGGGACACAGCTCTACTCTCATCTCCATTCTTCCAGAGCAATGGATCCCTGCCAGGAACCCAACCCTTTGCACCCCCGGCACACAGGGGTCCATGTTCCCAGGCTGTTCCTCAGACAGACAGGTTGCTCTTCATCTTGCTTTCCAAACTAATTAGCTTGCCTTTTCCTGAGCATTCAGGCCAGTCTTTGGCAGTTCATCTTGCCAGGTCTCCTTTCCATGCAGCTGTGTGACCTTTCCTTTCCTCCCCTTGGATGCAGTCCAACAGGTTTTTCATTGCTCAAAGAAATTGGGTCCTGGCAAGGAAAACTATGTGAAGAGGCAATATCTGCTTGGAGCCCAGGTCTGCATTTCTGCAGACTTCATTTCTGATGACTCCCACAGTGAGAATTTCTGCAGTGGCTTCTTAGTGGCTTCTGCTGGGCCTGCAGTGAGCTCTGGAGTAATGACTGGTACAAGGAGGCCAGAGATGCTGCAGGACAGTAGGAATGTTCTCCAATCAGGCAATGCTGATCATTTCTCCCCAGGCATTGTCAATGTAGCCAAAAACTTGGTCATCCATGCTGCAGCCACTAACCAGAAATTCCTGGGATGTGCTGGCACCTCAGCCCAGGCTGGTGAGCAGAGTCTTCAGTACAACAAGGCTGGCCCCTGATCACCTCTCCCTGTCACTAGCCCTGTTACCAGAGCTATGCTAGTAATCCTCCTTTCCCCATTTCTCCACGTGGTCCTGCAGCCCTTCTCTGACCTTCATGTTTCGCACAGGAACTGACAAATCAGAAGTGCCCTTTCCACCATCTGCTCCTGCAATCACTCAAAAATTTGCCACTTTCATGAATGCCACTGTCCCAGAGAAAAGCAGGCAGCACAGCAGGGACCTGCCACCTCTGACCCAGAGCTCTGGTTTCAGTGCCCAGCACTCCCTTCTGAGCCCCAGCAGCCCCATGAACGAGTAGAGCTGTGCTGGGTGGAGCAGCAGCTCCAGGCTGAGGGTTGCTGCAGACAGCCCCAGGACAAGGCCAGCACATGGGGCACTCCAGGGCTGGCTAGCACAGCCAGGGTGCTGCTGGAGGTGCAGACCCATGCAGTGGTGCCTGGATGGCACACGGGGCTGGCACAGACCCTGGGGGCAAAGCCATGCCCCAAACCAAGAGCTCGGATGGGCAGGTGAGTCTCTGACCCTGAACAGGTCCTCCATGTCCTCAGGGGCTGTGATCTAAGCCTTGAAGAGGTTGAGATCAGGTTTCCCACCTGCTCCCTCCCTAGGGCCCAGGCTGCCCTTGGAGGGGCTGGGGAGGGGCCCATGGCACAACTTCATGGCATAAAAAGAGCCAGCACATCAGTGATTGGAAGAGAGTTTGAAGAGAAGAGGTGGAGGAAGACAGGAAAGCCCCAGCGGGGTATCTGCCACCTGCAAGACCAGTCAGACCAGTCTGCCTGACCTTTTGTCAAAGGAAAAAGAAGCAAGATACAATGGCACACCCCAAAGAGAAGACAAGGTGACCTGGGACAGAGCAGGCACCCCAGGCTGGAGAGTGGCCCGATCATCTGCAGCAGCCCAGGGCTGCCAGAGGACACCAGGACATGTGGTAGGTGCAGTGCAAATATGAAGAAGGTCTGAGGACAGCCCCTCCCACCCCATCTTTCAAGCTCTCAAAGGCTTTCCTGTGGGGTGGGCAAGCTGAAGAAGAAATACACCCTGTGCCTGGGAGCACCACATGGGGCAAATGGGAATGGAGGCATGAGAGGGAACAGCAACATGGGATGCACAGGAACTACAGGAAAACAGAAAGTGGAATTCAAAAGATGCAAGAGGAGGGATGAAAGACTGACAATGGCTGTCCCTGTATGAAGGACACTGTGCTGGGAAGAGGCTTTGGAGAAAAACACTGTCCTGCTGTCACCCAGTGGGAAGCTGCCTTTGGAGGCAGGAGGACCCCTCTGTAGCTGGTGGAACATCAGTGCCTTGAGACAGCCTGGGATGCAGCAAGGATGAAACTTCTTGAAAATCACCGCCAAAATCAGGAGTCTGTTGGTCACTGTGGTTTGTACCAGCCTGCAGCCCTGCACCAGTTGTTCCTCCAGGGAGGTGATGAAGACCAGCCACAGGGTCCCATTTCTCAGCTCAGCCACCAACTCCAACCACAAGAAGCGTCCATGGCCACATCTCAACAGCTGAGAGACTGCCAAAGGTCTAGCAGCTGCAGGTGGGGCTGGAAAGAGCAGGTTGGGGTCCCTGCCTGTGACCCAGGAGGGAACATCCCCAAATGGGTGCCTGCCCTGATGCTGCTGGAGACTTGGATGAATTCAGGCTCTGCCCATCTGAAGGGGAACTCACCCTACCACAGGAAAGAGGATGTGCTGGGACTCCACCCCATAGGACAGGAGGTGGTTCCTTGCCTTCCAGATTGCAGCCAAACAACTTCCTCTGCTCTCCTTCTCTGCTTCTCTTGAATATTTGTTCAGTCCTTTCCCTCCACGCTGCAGGTCTGTGCTTTGTCCCCTGCTCCTCGGAGCCCTGCCTCCCTCCCTCCCTGCTCCCGCTGGCCCTGAGAGCAGGTGTGAGGTCCCACACCCGGCCCTGCCATGCATGGGGTGTCAGGAAAGCAGCGTTTGGCATGTGCTTCGATGGAGATGGGAACGGGCCGACAGCGCTACCAAGAGGATCATCACAGCCCCGCTGCCCTGCCCCTCCCAGGCACTGAGCTGAGCCCCCGATGGCCAATTCAGAAGCTGCTTTTCAGGGTGAGTTTGGCACTGCTGGGTCTGCCTGGCCCCAGGGTGGCTGCAATGGGGCAAGTGCTTCCCTAAACTGAGCGACTGGTCCTCTCCTTGGGTGGGAAATTCGGGCAAGGCATTTGCAGAGCTCCAGGTTATCCTTCCCTTCATTTTGTAGTCGATTTACATGTAGGAGATTTTGACCATGGCAAAGCAAGTGAAATGAATAAAGTACAAAGTTCTGTCAGGTACTAGTCAGACACTGTTGATGCTTTAAGCATGTTAGCCATGTTACAATGGAAAGAAAAGGTGTTTTACATACAGAAATCTACATACATACAACAGCCCAAGACTTCTAGTTTCGTTGTTGTTGCTTAAACAAAGCTACAAGACAATGTTCAGGAACTGACCTTGGACTCCTTCTCCTCCAGGAGGGTCTCCAGCTTCTTTTGTGCAGCACGACCCTCGTGGTCGTCACTGACTATCAGAATGACGTGGTTCCAGTTGAAGACTCTCATCATCTCAAACCAGACGTTGGCCTGGTGAGAGTAAGGTGGGACCGTGCGCAAAAAGGACAGGTGGATGCTCTGCAAGGAAGAACAAGAGCTCAACACAAATTGTGGGGGTGTCAGTCACGTTTGCAGGGACAGGGTTAGGATCACAAAGCCATTTTGGGATGCACACCTTGAGCTAACCTCTGGGACCTGCATCCTTCCTCCCGGCTGGGAAGCAAACCCTGGATATGACTTTGCACCTCTCTGTGATTAAACCAGAGCATGGCAAAGAGGGGTTTCTGCTTTGTGGTCCATAAATGCACAGAGAAGAAAAGCTTATCGAGCCATGAATGACCAGCAGTGTTCAGTGCAAATATAGCTCTGCCTCTTGACCTTTTAAATAGTTAGCAGACAATGGACATCAAAAAGCAAAAGAATTCCCTTCAGAAGGCAGGAGGCAGGTAGAGGCAGCTGTGTGTTCGTCATTTGCCATGGGAGAAGTTCAGAAAGGCAGTTTTATAACATGGTCCCTGGCTGTTTCTAGGTCAGCCTGTTCTGCAGCAGCAGGCAGAGGAGGCAGCTCTGGACCCGTGCCCCAGCAAACCTCTCTGGTTGGGTTAAAGACATCGTTATGGTTGGGTGATTGTGCAATAGCAATTCCAGCCTAATTAAGTACAGTGCTCTTAGGGGAGCAATCACCAAAAGCTGGAGCTGACAGAGAGCTTTCAAACAAATGCAGCTTGTCCAAAAAGCCCTAGAGTCAAATATTAGGAAGTGAAAGTGCTCATGCTCAGCATGGACACTACTTGACAGCCCAGCTATGTGCTGGAGGGAGAGGAGCCAGAACTGGAACGGAAAAAAATAAAGCACCATAATATTTCTTTCTCTAAGGCTGAGATGGTTGTTTGGACCAAACAGGGCTTGTACAGACCTGCTCATCCAGAGACCAGACCCAAAATGGGTCAGAAGGTCCTGAATGGGTCAAAATAATACACACTGGAAAGGAAAAGGTATCATGGACATACAAAGGAGGAACAGACACACCAAATAAATCTTCTTCCTCACACTCCACACAGTGATAATGTCAAACCAGATCATGAAAAGTGTAGAAAAGAATGCAAACTCCCTGCTGTGCTCAGGACCCCCTGCACAGGGTCAGCAGGGCCCTGCTCCTGCCCCAGCCCAACACATGGGAACGGGAGAGCAGCAGAGCCACCACAGCACTGGGAACATTTCCTGGATGTGAGACACTGAGGAGAAGGGTGGGTGTTTAATCAGGGGAGGAAACAAACCAGGAGAGCCCCAACAAGACTCTCAGAGTATGACTGATACAAAGATCAGAGTTATAGGAAGAGCAGCTCACACAACAAAACCAGCACTAACCCATGGGATTGGGAAAAAGCCCCATAAGGACAAACAATGGAAAGACAGCCATGGTGTCCACACTGACGCAGTGTTCAAGATCTCTTTGCAGTCAGCAGAGATGCCCAGGAATTTCCAGGTACAGCCTGGGCCAGGGGCACATCATCTGGGTCTAAGCATTTTTAATTTTTAACCCCTGGCCATTTTTAATTGCTTTAAGGAAATCCAGGGAAAGTGAAACTGGAAATGGGAAAAAAAAATCAGAAGAAAGAAAAGAGCTGAAAAAAATAACAGAAAATCCAACATTAAAAAAAGAAATCAGAGAAACACAAGTTAAAACATCTATAAAATTTTTTTTGAATCCCTTTTTGAAATGGAAAGATCTTTGAAATTTCCATCTATTGCATCAAATTACTCTCTAGTTTCCCAAACAGTTTGCAAAAATGGTGTTTAACCAATTGTGGCCTTCTTAAGTATTGTAAGCACCTATCACTGGATTCAGAGGAAAAAATTACTGCAAGGTTATTGGGAGGCAACTTGGTTTAACAATCTAGGTAAATTTGCTTTCTGAGGTGGTGTCAAAAGGGTCATGGACAGACTCTGGTGGTATCTCAGCTCCTGGATCCCTAAACTGTTGTTTTCAAATAGGATAATGAAGAAAAGTTCATGTCAAGTGCTGAGCTGAGATCTCAGGATGAATGCTTATGGTCTGACACAGCTTTTGAAGCACCTGGGACTCCTGAGCATCTTTGCAAGGGCCAAAGATTGGCAGAAAAATGAACAGAGAGTCCCCCAGAGGTTCACATGTCCAGCTTGTGCTGTGCAGAGGCAGGTGAGGATCCAGCTTGGTGTGATTTGATACCCCCCATCCCAGCACACGCAGTGACATCCCAAAAGTCCCTGCCACACCCCTCTGAAACTCAGCACAGAGCTCTGCTGGGCACGGGCACATGGGCTGCACTGCAGACGATGGGGTGCAGTGATTTATGCACCCGAATTAGCCCTTTTTTTTTGGCAAATACCTGTTAAAAAAGACCTGTGGTTTTTAGCACAACCTCTGTGAGACATCCAGCACAGAGTGTGGGCTCGCCCAGCTGCACCAGCTGTGCCCCTGCTGTGCTGCTCCAGGCACTTGGAGGGGGCTGTCATCACTCCCTCCCCTCGGATCAGGCCCTCAGCAAAAACTGCTCCTCATTACACATCCACACTGGCCTTGTAGGCTGGTTTGTAGGATCCTCACCCCTTGCTCTGCTCTGAGTGTGCCTGGTGCCAGCCACAGTGCTGGAGTGGGACCATGGCAATGGCTCAGACTAACCCCAAACCTCGCTGCAGCCCAGCCACACCAGAGTGCTCAGCCCTGTGCTCCCCCACTTCATTCTAGTTCTGCAAAAGGCAGCAAATACAGGCTGGGGTGAAATCCAGTGCCCACGCTCAGGAGGAACCCGGGGCTGGAGCCAAAAAGCACCAGAGTGAGGTGGGCAGGGTTGGGAGGCTGGGGATATTTCCTGGGAGGGTGGGCAGGCCCTGGCACAGGGTGCCCAGAGCAGCTGTGGCTGCCCCTGGATCCCTGGAAGTGTCCAAGGCCAGGCTGGACAGGGCTTGGAGCAGCCTGGGACAGTGGGAGGTGTCCCTGCCCATGGCAGGGGTGGCACAGAAGGGCTTTAAGTTCCATTCCAACCAAACCAGTCTGGGATTCTGTGATGGTTCTGTGTGGGGTCAGGCCTTGAGAATTGCAAATATCTGATACAAAGAGGAGCTGTTCGAGCAGATGATCGTGTGTGTGTGTGAAAGCACAGACTGTGCATGCACAGCTCTGAGCCTGCACCTGCAGAGAGCACAGGAGAGCATCCACCCCTGCAGGGGACGTGCAGGGTGCTGCAGTCCTGTGCACAGCCTGCAGCAGGCTCTGAGCTGGGGGAGAGCACCGGGGGTGCCTTGGGGATTTTATCCATGGGGAAAAGGACATGTCTGGGGGTCAGCAGGCAGTGCCTGTGTGTCCCATCAGGGCATTGCACAGCACCATGAGTGAAAGGTTTGTTACCTCCTTCACTCCTGTCTGCCCAGGGCCTCACCCCAGCCAGAGCCCAGGGCTGGGGGAGGGATTTTTCCTACAGGCTAAAGGGAGCAATGTGCTTTTACTTCATTACCTATGGCAGTGGGGTCAGCCCCCCTTCTAGCAATGCATTCCCCAACTGAGCTGCCTGGGGAATTTCAAAGTGATTGACAGAGATCCCAATCTGTAAAGCTCCTGAAAATTTGGTAAAATTCACCACCTGGGCATGAGAAAGTAGTGTTGGCCAGTGTTTCCATGGAAGGAGCCTGCCCACTGCCCCACATGACAGCTGTGGGGGTGGGAGGGAGCTGAGATAACTCTGAGATAGCTCAGGTGAGTGCAGGGAGGGATTTTGGGGGCAGAGGGATGGGGAGCTCAGACTGAAGTGCACTCTCTGCCTTTCCCTGCAGTGCACGGGGGAAGGGATGGGGCAGAGCCACTGTGTGGCAGTGGGGCTGCTCTGTCCTGCTCCCAGCTGGAATCTCAGAGCCTGTGGGGATCTGCTGCCATGTGGGGGCTCCATCAGGCCATCTCTCCACTACCCTGGTCTGCTCTGGCACATTCCAGGCTGCCCTGCTGAGGTCTGTGCTGCCCTGCTGAGGGCTGTGCTCCCCACTCCCAGGGCAAACCTCTCTGTGCTGCACCAAGCAGCCTCTCCAGTCATCACCTGTGGCTGCCAGTGAAGGAGTACTGACCCTGACCTTGGTCCACAAGAGCGACTTTTGTCCCCACTTGCACCTTCCCACGCTCCTGCTGAGCATCGACTGCCAGTGAGACCAGTAATAAAGCAGAAAACCCTTTTCAGTGAACAAGCCCTGTGAGGGCCTGGAATGGTTCCACTGAGAGCAGGAACCAGAGAGAAAAGCCATCCCCTGGCTGGAGAGAGAGACAGACCTCACTTAACTACCAGGGTAAGGTGCTGGAACTGAAGAGGTCTCCAATTGCAGCATGTCTAAACTCCATTTTCCAACTCTTCCAGCAGCAGAGCAGGTGTCTTAATTTATCCATTTATCTTCCTGTTCCTCTGCTGCAATAATCTGCTGTGGGGTGGTGAGGGGCTCAGCAGCCAGGGTGTCCCTCCAGCCCCACAGGTAGGAGAGGTCTCACGTGGTGGTGTTGAAGAGCACAGACCTTCCTGAGCTGCACATCCCCGGGCTCTGCTCTCACACTCTGTGAGATGTCATCCTGTTTGTTTCAGCTGAGATGCAAAGCAGATATAAACATCCCCAGTGGCCTGTGGGGGCAGGAGAACTGAGGGAAAATCAGAGGGGGATTTTGGCAATGCTCAGTCCATGAGATCTCCCTGGAGGGCTCTCCATAGCCATGGACACCACAGTGATGGGAACCACTCTGCTGCCTTTACCTTGAGACTCCCCCTCTCCTCCAGTTCCCTGCTGACCTCATTCAGAGGTGATGGGATCCCAGAGACCCCTCCCTGGCAGGCAGGACTGTGCTGGGTGCTGAGAGGGTCTCAGTGAAGGAACAGCTCAGGATTTCATTAGATGTACAAGGAGGCCAAGCCAGAGTGCCATGCCTGATAACTGCTCTAGCTATTTCTAGAGCAAATGGCTGGATACTGGAACAGTAAAACTCACTTCCCTCGGGTATCTTTGCTGAAAGACTGGCTGCAGCTCATGGACCACTGTGCTTGACTGGAGATGCTCTGAGAGCATCAAAAGGTTCTGGGCAAACTTGTCCGTGCTGAGGTCCACACCTTTCCTCCCCCTGGTAGCCTTGAGAGGACCAAAATTAACTCAACTTCAGCCCCCTGTGAAATTCAGCTAAAATTGTCTGATGCCTCCAAAACAAATTAAGGGCATACATAAAAAGTGATCCTACAAGCTTGTTTCCATAGAAACTAAGCTGAAAGATATAATTTCCTGAATTAAAACAAAAAAGAAAGCAAGCTGATCACTGGAAACCAAAAAAGGAACAGCTGAATATCCTTGTCACAAGCCAGCCTATCCTGCATGGGGTGTGCAGAACCTTCCACTCTCCTATCCCACGGCTTCACACCCCTCTGTCCCCCACTCCACTCCCACCTTTGTTGTCCCCTCCACTGTCCAAATATCCTTTGCTCCTCTACCCAGTCCCTGCCTTTGCCCCATCTCCTGCCTGCTGCTCCCTGCTCTTCAGAGAGCTCCAAGCCTTGGTGGGCAGGAGGCTGAGCACGATGCCAGCCAGGCAGGAGTGCTTTGAGGGGTGTTGGGGTGGGCAGCCTGGGCTCCCTGCCCAGCCTCTGCCAGGAAAGTGTACCCCACAGCCCTGAACCTGCTCAACACCCCAAATATTCCATGGAGAGCATCTCCCTGCCAGCACACTGGGTCACCACTGTGGCCGTGGGTCTCTCCTCCAGCCCTGCAGTGAGCCAGGTGGGGGTTATGAAGCTGCTTTTCAGAAATAATGTTTTAAAAAGGCAGAAGCAGAGGACAGGGTCAGCCCCTGGGGGTGAGCACTCCAGACTAGAATGAGGCTGGACAGCACAAGTGGGCAGGGCTGCTTTACTGGCACAGCCCTGCAGAGATGGAGCAGAGAGGAGGTGCAGGGTCCCCTCTCTCTGCCATCCTTGTGACAAGGACTGTCTCAGTGACATTCCTGTCAGATCTGTCTCCTCCCCAGAGCAGCAAGAAGCAAATACCCGCTGAACACTTCCTGCCTGCTCTGCCAGCCCTGTTGCCACCCCTTTCCATCTAACCATGCCTGATGGGACCCTGCCAGGGTATGCAGGTCCCCAGCCCTGCCAGCCACCATCACCATCATTGCCGTGGTCCTGGCTTGCTGACTGCCCTGCCATGGCTTCCCTGGTGGGAGATGCCAAAATCTGCTGCTGCTCCATCCAAGCAGTGCTGCTGGTGCTTCTCTGGGAGCTTCTGCTCCTCCTCCTGAAATTTGACTTTATTTACCATGTAGGTGGAGTGACTATTTTTGCACTGAACATTTACATTTGTGAATATTCACATTTTCCAAGCAAAGGCTGATTCGTGCTTTGAAGCAGGCTCGATCTCACCCACTGAGCTCGTGTGCCTGGATGAAATCCTGCAGTGACATTTGGAAGGGCTGGCTCAGCTCAGCTCCTCCTTTGCCTTTACTAAAGCTTTAGGTGTTTGCCAAATGGGCTGTGAGCTGAGGGCCAGGGCAGTACCTCACTGCCCAGGACCTTATCCAGCCTGGAAGTCTGTGCTCCCACAGGGACAGCTGAGACACTGGAATCTGAACCTCTGTCTTGAGTGCTGACCAGACTGAATGTTGTGTGAAACCTCAGGATATTCTGTTCTCTTCCCTACCAATATGCCACAAACCCAGAGAAGCAAATGCAACCAAACAACCTCCAAGCCCCAGAGAGATCCTGCCCAATGTACAGGCTCTAACAGGACCCTCTGCCCCTCCCCAGGACCCCCTGGCTGTCAGCAGTGAGCAGGGCAGGAGACAGCTCGTGCCTTTGCCGTGGCTGGAGAGCAGCGAGCCGGGCAGCCTGGCAGAGCAGTGCTGCAGAAATTATCAGGCACTATGTAGGTCAGCACTGGCAGCTGCAAGAAAATTATGTACCCTGCAATGTAGGACAGAGAAAGAGAGAGAGAGCTGCAGGCTGGGCTGGAGAGGGTGGACGGACAGACACGGAGAGAGTGCAAACATCATTAACCCTCCTGACACTCTTGATTTACAGCACATGTATGAGGTACCAGAGCAGAAGCATGCATCAGTTACCTTATCAGAATATATAGACATGCGTGTTGTCAGACCAATGACAGGGATCCTGTAGAAGCCAGCTGTGTATGATACAGGTGTTGGTGTTAGGTGATCGTTGGGAGCAGGAGGGTGACTAACTAATATTGCATAGACCTGTAGGACAGGATACATGACACAAATATTATTTCACGGGAGCGCAACGGCCATCGATCGTGATTCTTTTTTTTTTCCCTTTTCTTTTCTGCAATGCTGAACAGCCCCATGTTAACATGATAATGGCACTGCAATGGCTCGGAATGGGGACACAAGGGCTGTGCCGGGAGCCAGGGGTGCTGTGCCACAGCTGGAGGTGATGGCTCTGCTCAGGGTTATGTCCTAATGGAATGCCGTGCCCAGCCACTCCGCTCGCTAAACTAATAACTTTCATGGATTAAAGGGAAGCATCTCCCTTCCAGCCACACTGTGTAATGCGATTTCTTTAACCACACATTTAATACTCGGTTGTAATTCCCCTCTGAGGACTATTAGGAACAAAGTGGTCAGCTGGGACTGTGGCGGGAGCGCGGAGCAGGGAGCGAATCAGCCATCTGCCCTGGGCACACGGGAATGGCAGGGCCCGGAGGGCGGGGGCAGGAGCCGGGATCTGCCCTCGGCCAGGGATCTGGGCTATACCAAAATGGGGAAGGAGGATCTCGGCAAAATTCCGCTGTTACGGCAGAGCTGGGATTTTGGTCTCCAGCAGGATCCTACTTTGTGACAAAGGGAGAGGAAGGAGCTGGGTAGTTCCTAGGGATCCTTTATTACACCAATGCCCTTTCGCAGCACAAGGAATGTCCCCAGCTGGTGAGAGGTCTCCAGCTAGGGCGAATCAGTGCAAGGACTTTGATGTCTGGAGGAAATAGCTCTTTCTTTTGCAAGCATCTGCCCACGCCACGGGATGTGCTCAGTGCCCGGGTTGGTGGGACAGATTGCCAGGACAGGAGAGGAGGATAGAACCTGCCTGGGGAAGGGCCTCTGCGGTCTGGGGGGAAGAGGGAGGAACCTGCTTGGCATTGGGAGGGGGTAAACTGAGGATGCAGAGGGAGCTGGGGCAGGAGCTGGAGACCGTACGTGGGATTAGGGAGAAATTGCTAGAGAAGAGGTTGGGAAGGTCCTGGGGATGCGGGAGGAGGGGATGTCCTGGGCAGAGGTGCCCGGTGCTGACACAGGGGGTGAGGACCCGCACCCAGCAGGGCTGGGGCAGGGCGCTGGGGCAGGAGCAGGCTCGGGGGCAGCGGCGGGGCCGTGCGGGGCTCGGGCTGGGCTGTGGCGCACGGCAACCGCCGGCAGGAGCCATTTTGCCTGCGCGGGCTGCC